>CM030369.1:130215801-130234686 GCA_003604175.2 Clonorchis sinensis | reverse complement strand
TCTTCAGGTCCTCCGAGATTGTGTTTGTCTTACTGGCCACCTGCTGCATTTTTAGCACCCCATTCGTGACGTTAAACAACGCTGGTGCCTCGATTGCCGGCTACACGCACAACTACACATAGTTATTAGTCACGTTTTCCTTTACCGCGTTCCCAAATTGCGCAAAAAATGAAATGCGGACAGCCCTTAATTTCTCAACAAGCTTATGTGAAACGAGTTCTGAAACCATAGCATAGCAAATCCAAAGTCAAACGCACACCAATACTTGAGAAAAAGGATTAATTAAAACAAATCACGACAAGATGAAGGTAAATTTGTGTGATTTTTGGTTTGAACCTATATACAAAAACGCAAAATTTTGATGTGCAAATTTTCACTTTACCCACAGAGGTTTTGCAGAAAAAGCATTTTACAGCCAAGGACCTCTCGAGTAAAGAAAGGTTTCAACACTTGAAGCGCGTAAAGTAGGAAAAGTTGGATTTTTGAAGGAAGAGCTAAAATAGTCCAATATTTTTTAATTACTTGTTCCAAGATACCTCCGAGTGATCCGATTGGGATATGCACAATTTGACGTTTGTTACGAGGGTATGGTAAACTAACATTACAAAGAATGTCTTCATGTCTTTACCTGCACTCTTTTGATCTCCCGTCCTCCGGGCAACCTTTTCATGACTGCGCATACCGCTCTCTTTAATATGGGTGGCGGGAAATCCACATTTATGTTTTCAAATATCTCGAAATAGCTTTGACCACATAACCAGGAAATATTTTCTGCACTCGAACTTTCCCCTACTTTCACCTTGGTTAATCTTATTTTATGTCGTGGATGACTGTCAGCGAAATTGAGTGTCCTGTGTAGAAAGTTGTATACGGAAAAGACCAAAAGATGTCGGAAGGAGTCGTGATTTGAACCGCCACCACGCCGATCGCAAACTACTGCGTCAGAACCACACTGCTTCATCTAGCCTGGAAGTGCTGTTGGTGAAACCTGTGTTAAGTAGTTAAGCTTATTTGAGCCAGTCATATGTTCGGGTTGGATTGTGCATGAATCGACTCTCGAAGAAGTTTTGGCTTTAGCGCTGACGCGTTCTGTGTCGTCTTCGGCTTCTCCCGTCGGGCGTGATCGCCTGCAGTTCAAAAGTGTCGAGGATCCGGTCCAGTGGTAGGTTGCTGTGGCACGCTCGTGGTTTCAGAAGATCGCATGGGCGAAATTGAATCTTATATTGCGTCCAGCACCATTTACCAACTGAGACGAAATACTTCACGCTTCTGCGTTTTCGTAGAAGGTGGCCTTGCAACCAGGGGTCGTGTCTTGGCCGGTAATCTCGCGCAAAAACATATGCGCCTACTTCACACTCGGACATGTTAGCGTTCGCTGTGGGCAGAAAACGAGCTGTCACTCTCGGAAACATGGCCGAATTGTTAGACCCGTGAGTGTTTCTGTGGGCGATTTCCGGTCTTCCAAGGAGTCGATTGGAGTAGTCTGGTAGACCAGAAGAAATCTCGGGAGAACTTCGGCGGGTGTCAATTATGATCCATTATCTGTCACTGAATTATCCGGCAGGCCATGCTGGCTGAAGATCTGAGACAGGACTCGCAGGGTGTTGGTCGTCGTTGGCGCGACAGCAGGGACAACGTCTGGTCACTTGGGGGAAGATGGGGTATGTTACACCATCACTAGGGCCAGCGTGGTCGACAAGCACCCGGGACTAGGGTCGTTCGAGTGGAGGCAAGGCACCAGGCGGTAGCCGTGGAGGCTTTCGTGCGGCATTTTGACCTTTCAAGCAGTCACCGAGATGTCGCGATCTGTGTGCGGCCACGGGCAATTGCTTTCACCGGGGTTATCCCAGGATGCCCCGAGTGAGGCTGCTTCAGGACCCAACGGCGTTAGAAGCGTAGCAACACAACAAGCTCGTATGTTCTCGGGATTGTGGTGTCGACCGAAGGGAGCAAATATGAACCCGAGATACTTAACGTCCATCATGAAGAACCGACACTTTTCAGAGAGGATAATGTCCATCAACTGCTGCAAGATCACAGGGACCATCTCAACCCCAGATGGTAGACAACTGTATCCGTACAGTCCCTTTTGCGTGTTGATCGACAGAGATCAAGAGTCCGGTGAAACTTCGATCTGAAAATATGCCTCAGCCAGGTCAAGTTTGGCGAAACCATTGCCGCCGTTCATACTGGTGACTGAATCGTCGGACACCGGCAATGGGATGTTGTGTTCTAGAGCTGCGTTGCGGCCGGTTGAGGAGTCAGCACAAATGCGAATTGACCTAGCTGGCTTCTCTGCCGTGACGATTGCGGCGGTTCATGAGGTTCAGGTTACTGGGGGGAGGATGCCTTGATGCTCGAGACGTTAAAGCTCTTGGTTAACCTGTGGCAAGGAGGCGTACGGGGCCGATCTCTTGGGGCAAACGACCGGTGTAGCTTCCGTTCAAAGTCGAATGGTTGCCTATTTGGTGAAACAGTGACTGAGGCCCGGCTAGAATAACAAAGCGGAGCGCCAAACCAGGGAGATCAAACAAGTCAAGACCAAACATATTCGATTCGGCAGCGGTCACGTGACACGAGTTGGTGAATGCCGTTCACTTTAGTGAAACGCACCGGAAAACCGCAGCTCGCCACCACAGGCACTGGTGGCATTTTTGGAGGACTAGAGATCGCCCAAGCATTTGAGATATGATAGTGATGTCCGAAACTGTACAACCACAGCCGGACCGAACGGTCAATAACCACGACAGCGATAAACTGCCTGTGAGGTGGGGGTCGCTGATTTGAAAGGTTACCATCAGGTTTAAGGCGCAGCCAACCGGTTTGAAATTCGGAGGCGTGGTTTCTGCTTTGAAGCCTCATGGGTGGTATTGAATGAATGTGCCGGACAATATCCATCTTTGTGACCTAAAAGGTCCTTCGGTTGTCTGTACCAGTGCATTTTGTAGGAGCGCAGTCTGAAAAAGTGACAAGCCCCAGAATGCCAGCACGGAAATGACTGCTGCTTGTTTTGGACTCGCTGCTGACTGGATTGAGCAGTGCTAATACGCGACGGACCAGAGAAGGACGGGCCAGTAGTGAGAGAACCAGAGGGTTAGGAAACCCGAAGAACCACATGAATTTCGGAAAGCTTCCGTCAAAAACCTTTGCAAGCCTTCTATCAACAGGTTGACAGAACTGCGATTAGCAGTCAGAACACGACTGCTATTAACAAACCATTGAACTTAAAAAACCCATCCTACTCTGTCTCAGAGCTGCAGTCCGTCGGGGCGTACGTTGATACGACAAATGAACATCGATTACCGAATCAAACTACTTTGATCTTAGTTGAGCCAGACAACCGTACAGCGCAGAGACGACTGTTTTTTGGGGTCCAGTCCAGAAAGACGCTCTCAGCCCTGGGGCTGGATGCAACTCTCACATCGCATATAGCACGAGCTTTTGCGTCAGGATCTCCGGATACCCGAAGAGCGTATTGTGTAATATCTTAAAATGTCCTAAGCCACTTAAGGTGTACAAGCGAAGTAGGGCTTTTTGTGTTTCGAAGACACAATATACGTCGACAAAGAGGGAAATCAAAGTTTCAGCAACGGATGCTTGTTGTCAAGCATGACATAGGGTACGGGCAATAAAGCCTGCAACGTGGAACAGATCTTTTGAGGTTATTAAGTGGCAATTTTATTTTATTTTCTGAGCGATGATCTGGATACCGAACAATTGCTATGGGACTGGAGAATAAGGTGGTCATACCGCGTCATTCGGTGGGTGAGGAGGGTTGTGAGGAGGGCAGGTGAGCTACAATGACGAATGATATTTTGCAGCTGCTGAAGCCAAAGCAGGGGGGTTTAGTTGCATTGAGGTTTCTTTCCTTGAGCCTACGACTAAAACATCTGACTCACAAGTCAGTGAAAAGATTTAGAGTTTTGTTCCGGGGCCACGCCACTAGATTCTAACTCAAAAGTCTGAACCGCAAGATGGCTGTTATCAGGGTTTATTGTTGTAGTCTGCTGACCGGTCGTGCAACTCTGTGTCATCCTTGGCTTCCTGCTTTGCCAACTTTAGCACACCAGAAGGTGTGGCAGCTTCAGACAGTCGTTTTCAGAGCCAAAGTAAGATTATTACAGCTGTGTTCATATGGTAACCACAGAATGTGGTGACCACAAGATCGGGCTAGAATCTCCGTGAGGGTCGAGGGGGGTTGAGCTTAAGATGCTCCGTACAGATTGGCTGGCATTCTGACCAAGCAAGGCATGCATTCGTTTCCTCCGTAGCCTGCATGCAACACATCCGTCGAACTGACATGCTGTTCGGATACCCTAAAGATTACGAACAGATTATCCAAGCGGCGCAGTTTATCGCGCAGGACCCGCACATCATCCCCTGTTAAGGCTATTTCATGGGTTTCCCGGACATGGTCGCGAATTTCCATGGAAGACTTAAAGCACCTCATCAAACAAAACAACACGCAAGCGGCACTTAGATGCCGGTTTGCAGCATACACTTGCCAGTCAGATCTGCGCAGATCATGCGAACGTTGCATGTTGAAACTGATGATTACTAGACGACAGTCACGGTGGGCTGCTTGCATGAAAAACCGGCAGTTCAAGTCAGCGTACCTGAACCTAAGTTAATTGGACGATTAGGCAGACAATTACCAACATACTGACAACCCTTTTTATTAGCGTTCCAATGAAAACGCGCATGCACGCATTTGTATACCACAAACGTATAACAGACGATGGTGTGAGTCCTTCACCCACATTTCGTTCATACGTTGCCACCGATAAACTGTGTCGGCGGGCATAATATATGCCTGATCCCCGTCGGAATCATCGCAGTTTGGATTCAAATTCTGCTAAGGAACCACACTCACGACCAGGAAAATACTCAAACATTTGTCTAGTTATTTTGCGTTCATTCGCAAATATATTCCGTGAACCTATAAGACATCATACTACAAAACCAGTTTACTTGACACCAGCCTACTGAAGGGGGTACTCGGCTTCTGCATGAAAGGCACCGGCCGTACCGTGGTTTGTACCGTACTAGTCACGTCTGGTCTGTCACAGACATCCGGATGGCAAGCGAAACACGCGAGAAACGAATGTTTGTAGCTTTACACCGGGATTTATACCATCCTAACATAGGGCCCCATGACCTTGAGACACTAGAGCCCGGTCCAGATCGCAAGACGTCAACTGTATCCGTCCGATTGGCGTAGTTTTCGCTTGTAAGAGTGTCTGGCCTCCGAAAATTTTTGCTTGTGTGTCCTTAACGGAGCCTACGATTCAACAGGCTGACCCACTGTGCTGCAGGGGCCGGCCTGGCTCGACCGCGCAGTAAGTAAGGCACTACTCTCTCACTCTCAATGCAGCTACGCAGGGCAGGTGCCTTTTGAGCAGTAATCGACTCTGGTTTTAAAAGAGTTTCGACAGTGTTGAACAATACGTCAACGGTCACTTTCAACTCAAATTTTGCTTCAAGCAGCAACCAGTTCCACTTTAGCGTAAACACGTCCGAAAGCGGAGGTCAGCTTGCAGGTAGGTATCACTGTTGCCAGTTACACGTTGTTTCAATATTGGCGAATGTTCTACACTGATCCTTGCACAAAAACCGACACTAACTGGGCATCATTAGACACTAGTTCCATTCAACACACTTCTTGACTGTGAGCCCGTCCTGTGAGGCAAAATGCGGAGACTCTCCACTGTGTGATCTACCAACCTTGTGCTACTCCGCGGACCTCCATCCATAGAGTGAAGTTATTCCTCCTCCTCATCATCATCATTCACAGCATTACATCAGTGTTCAACAACGATGCTTTGCTGTCATACACACATAAATATTTTCAAAGACTTACTGTGAAGAAATGGATAAAACTGGACGGAGAGGAGAATTAGTTTTAGCCTACCAAAATGATTCTGAGGGGCCTACACTTCCAGACGCTCATTCGGGCAACATGCACGGAAACTGGAAACAGGAACGCAACTGGTATCCATTTATCATCATCATCCTTATCGACAGCATGACATCAGTGTTCAATACAGAAGCTTCGCTGACGTAAAACCATGATTTACTTGAATGTCTCATTGTGAAGAAAAGAATAAAGGCCGATGAGGAATGGACTGAGTGTAAGCTTACTACAATTATTTTGAGGTGCCCACACCACCACACAATCATTCAGGCAGCCTGGAGTGAAACTGCCAACAAGAACGTCGCTGATATCGGTTGGCATCCACATCTTGCAGTGTCTCGAACAAGGCGCGCTGGGGATCTCGTGGTCTCCATTCTGTAAGGACAGTAGCACCGACAGCATACAAACGTTTCATAATATTCATTCTCCTCAGCCAGACAGGGCTGGCTACCTCCATGCTTCCACCAGTCTAAAGTGAGCACGGAAAACAGCACTCGTTTTGGTAAACGATGGTTAAGCATACGCAACACATATACGCTGCTTCTGGTGCTGGACACACTCTTCAATGGAAGTACCCGTTGCACAACGGGAAACCCGCCTTCTAACTGCCTCGTTACGGATATGCCGACACAAACCGACACGAGCTATGGCTCTGAGACAACGATTGTCGAATGCCTGAAGACGTCCAAGTTTTGCTGCTCAAACAGGCTAAGTCTCACAGCCATACAACAAAACGTCCCGCAATATGGCTTGATGCACACGTCCCCTGAGATTCCCTAGCAGGCCAGAATCTTGCTTGCTGCTCTCGAGTAAGTGGTTCACGAGCCACCATAAGCCAAGGAAGCATCAGTGACTCCAACAGTCTCGTTGCGGCCGGGGTTAACCTGATCCCCCTGTAGTTGCCACACTCACAACGAGCCCCTTTTTGAGAATTAGCACTATCACCGACCCTTCTCAGTTGTCTGGGAGAGACTCCTTTTCCCAAGTGCAACCAAACAAATCAAACAAGCGCTGACTGAGGACTCCACTCCCACGTTTGAACAATGCGGGGTGAGGTCATCTGGAACAGAAGATCGGGGGCGATTGAGAGAACATATCCAGTCGCAAACCTCTGAGGTGGTAGGTGATTTCACCTTCGCCGGTTCTGCGTCAAATCTGGGCCCCGGATGAGTGGCAACTGGTATTTACAACAACTGTTATTCGAAGTATTCGGCCCGACCGTTTCGGCGTTCTCCTTTATTCAAGATCGTCACTCATTTCTTATCCTTGATGGTTTCGCTCACAGGTGGTTTCCGGCGACCGGTCGCGGGATCAACTGGAATAATTTTCAAGCATTCCTGGCTTCCTGAACCTATTCCATTTCCTTGCCTTCTTTGTCCGCAACGTTTCGCGGTCGGCTCACCGCTTGCTTTCGTGTCAAGTAATGTTCGGGACCGGCTTGGATATTTCTCTGAGGCTTTAGCAGTGCCACAACTTGGTCTGATATCCAGTGCTTGAGCGCGCCTGGTGGTGCCGTGCCACAGACAAAATTCCCAGCACAATGCAAAGAGGTGTCAATCTTGTCCCAATATGAATTCACATCTGATGATGAAACATTTGGAAGAGACCCTAGAAGACGATTCTGACAAGTTTACCTAATGCCCAGGTCTGCCAAGCTCTCAGTTGCCAAGCGATTTGTCCGCACCTTACGCAGCTCTGGAAAGCGTAGGGGGAATCAAGTCCGGACGAGCGCGTGCGAGGAGTTTAAAAATATGTTCTTAAACGACCTGCAGTCGATTATTGATCCGCATTGTCGCTAACTGATGGCCGTGTGATAGTTTTCAGTTTGTGACCGGCATGCCGCTGGAGGCCACCATGTGGCCAGACGTCTTCGGCCGTTTCGTAAATTTGTATTTCAAAAAACAGCCTGTGATCGGCACACGGCTGAAGCATTCGTTCGTCTCGACTCCAACCCATGTTGACCTCATAATGGAGTTTCAGACACGCTAGGCCTCCCTACTTGTGTATTCATATTTCCGGCACCCAACGCGACATCTGAGCTTTTGGCTTGCAGCAACAGGGCATTCAGTGTCGTAAAACCTGTCTTTGACGGTGCCGAAGCTGCAGTCAGTTGGAGCGTAAGCGGAAAAGATAAACAGATATAGATCAACTTCGCGCTTTGAGTCTTTGTCATGGATTTGCCAGATGAACCGCACAGAGGCAACTGTCAACGCATATCCAGTCAAGCAAGGATCCTTCTACTTGGTGACTTAAGAGGATAGCAAATCCTGCACATCCTGCCGCAGAAGCTTCTGGATCACCAGAGGTACGCATCTAAAAGTGAGTGAAGATTGATGGGGCGGTTAGCTCAACCACTGTGCCTGCATCCCGAATTCCTGTTGCTGATACACAGCACAGATCAATGCCAAGCGAGTCCAGTGTGCTATTGGTTCACAGTGCGGACGTTTAAAGAAGCCATATAGACAGATCGTCAAGGCTAGAATATTGACTTCAAGATGCCTGAGGATGTCGGTCCCGGATGACGCGCAGATCTTGCTTGTAAAAACAAAGCAAAACAAACGGAGTCATCAGTCCTAACTATTGGACTAACAAGGAGATTTAATAATGAGCCGGGGAGAAAAGGAACGAAAAGTACGTGAGAAAGAGAGGATGCGTAAGCAATAGCCTGTTTTCTTGCACTCGCTCCGTTGTATGGAGCAGTCTGGAAAGCGTGGGGGAATCAAGTCCGGACGAGCGCGTGCGAGGAGTTTAAAAATATGTTCTTAAACGACCTGCAGTCGATTATTGATCCGCATTGTCGCTAACTGATGGCCGTGTGATAGTTTTCAGTTTGTGACCGGCATGCCGCTGGAGGCCACCATGTGGCCAGACGTCTTCGGCCGTTTCGTAAATTTGTATTTCAAAAAACAGCCTGTGATCGGCACACGGCTGAAGCATTCGTTCGTCTCGACTCCAACCCATGTTGACCTCATAATGGAGTTTCAGACACGCTAGGCCTCCCTACTTGTGTATTCATATTTCCGGCACCCAACGCGACATCTGAGCTTTTGGCTTGCAGCAACAGGGCATTCAGTGTCGTAAAACCTGTCTTTGACGGTGCCGAAGCTGCAGTCAGTTGGAGCGTAAGCGGAAAAGATAAACAGATATAGATCAACTTCGCGCTTTGAGTCTTTGTCATGGATTTGCCAGATGAACCGCACAGAGGCAACTGTCAACGCATATCCAGTCAAGCAAGGATCCTTCTACTTGGTGACTTAAGAGGATAGCAAATCCTGCACATCCTGCCGCAGAAGCTTCTGGATCACCAGAGGTACGCATCTAAAAGTGAGTGAAGATTGATGGGGCGGTTAGCTCAACCACTGTGCCTGCATCCCGAATTCCTGTTGCTGATACACAGCACAGATCAATGCCAAGCGAGTCCAGTGTGCTATTGGTTCACAGTGCGGACGTTTAAAGAAGCCATATAGACAGATCGTCAAGGCTAGAATATTGACTTCAAGATGCCTGAGGATGTCGGTCCCGGATGACGCGCAGATCTTGCTTGTAAAAACAAAGCAAAACAAACGGAGTCATCAGTCCTAACTATTGGACTAACAAGGAGATTTAATAATGAGCCGGGGAGAAAAGGAACGAAAAGTACGTGAGAAAGAGAGGATGCGTAAGCAATAGCCTGTTTTCTTGCACTCGCTCCGTTGTATGGAGCAGGTAAATCGACCCGTCTATTGGTGCCACGCAACGGCCGATGTGGTATGAGCTCATTTGTATGTGTGCAATTCATGGTTGTACGTGGGCCGGGATACTTCCAGGAGGCCCACACTTAGGTAGGTGGATGACCAAAGCCTCTGGCTCACCATCGTGTCCACGAGGCAGAGAAGTTTGTTTGGAACTGCAAGTGCGTTTCAGTTTTTACAGAACAGGTCGTCACATATGTTTTAACTCACAACCCCGAAGATCGAGAGACTATGTTCTTCAGACCTCTAACCATTGACCAACCCGGTATGAGATACTGCGCGAGCGTCGCGCGAACACCACCGAGTATGGCTCAATAAGTCGCGGGGGTACACCGTCACACCACTGTATGGTCCATTCTACGTGACGGATGATTGGATCCCTCATTCAAAGGCTGGCTAAAATCCTAGCCACAAGGCTGCACTAGTTAGCATCGAACCGTAGGGGGAACCTACATTTTAAGCTGCAATTCGCCATATGTGATCTAACGCCCAACCTGAAGGACAAGGAGACTGTGTTCGTCACACGTAAGCTACCCTGCGTAGCTCAATCGGGTATGGAGGTGCATAATCGAGCAAACAGTACGTCAAATCTCTTCGTGATGAGCTTTGCTGGACGCCAGCTGACCGATCCTCTCTTTTCGGAACCACAACTCAACTAGACCTCAGGTGAAGCTGAGCGTCCATGCTGACCGGGAAGCGTGGTGAATCCGAAAGTTGGAGAAGTGAAAGGTGAAAGAAATCCTGTTTCGCCTGATTTGTCCGGAAGGCCATCGTAAGCCTCTTGTTGGCGAAATCATCAGGAAGCAAAGTAGTTTTCTGATATCCAGCGAAGCAGGGCGTTTTGACCTATGGGGAGAATACTTTAATGAACAGTTTATTTAGCCCCCCGCTATGTCCAGTCCGCACCGGTGGCCCTTAAGAGAAACCGGAATTGCAAATGTTGAACCCTCTTCAGCCTCAGAAGTGTTCGAGTATAGGTTTCTAATCAGAACACACCAGCTAGAGGGCTTAAGCGTACATTCAGTTTCACGGAATCAGTGGTCATGTAGTAACATGCCTCAAATGAAATGTCTAACCCTCGGGGGCGAAATGGCTCAGTGGTTCAAGAGCGAAGTTACTGACCACGAGGTGCGTGGATGGAATCCAACATCCGCATCCCGACTTTTTCTGTCTAGGTTTGGGCCACATAGCAGTATCTCAGCCCTCGTGATTCCTTCGAGTGGCAGGGCATCTGGGCAACGAAGGGTTGTCTCAGTTGAACAGTTATTACGCTTTACCCGACCAAAACCTGTCACCTTGTGGTTGGCGGGCTTTTGTGCTGCACTGATCCTGCGGGCTACATTGCCTAGAGCTCACTTTCCTAAGGTTCAACCATGCCAAGAAAGTTAATTGGGAGTGGCCCGAAGAAGAACAGCGAACCCTAATACTGCGGTCTGGAGGAAAAGTCGTACTGCCCTCTGTGGTAGAAGTGTAAAGCCAGTAAGGCGCTTTCCTCAGGCGACCAGCATGTTCACATCTATGGAGGCAGCAATGCTGCCTTATTACGAGGAAGGATGGGTTGAAAAAGTTCGGTCCTAATAACAGCACACTCCGATCGTCTAACGGCTGACCGTGATCGCCGACGCGTTATTCAATACGGACGACGTACTTTCAAGACCAAAGAGTCCGTTGCTGTTAAAAAGCAGCTGCTACGCGCAGCTCTTCGTTGACAGGCCTCCTCTCACACTCCCTCCTCACGCATCGTACAGTGCAGTTCAGTCCACCCATTTGCCAATCCTCTAGCCACTGTTCCGTGCCTCAACCGTCGCCCAGAAAAAAACCGAAACAATCATATACTAACCTCAACAGATCTGATCCACATCAGAGCCTTCAATATCGTACTCTATGTCAAATTAAGCAAAGGAATCCCCAGCTGAAACCTTGCTTCCCCTCTTTGCCGATGTATGTTGTTGTACAGGACCCCACTTCGGTAGTGCACCTCAAGTCATTTAAGACGAGTTAAGATATTCTATATTTCACTCTGGGTATCCGGTGATACTGATGCCATGGCTCGTGGTATCTACTGTGTGGGAGTTGCACATAGCTGAAAGGCTGCAAGCGCCTTACTGGACTGGATCCCAGCAAACAGTCATCTTTGCGACGTGCGGCTGTCTGGTTCAAGTAAGATCAAAGCAAGTCGATGCAGTAATCGGTGTTCGTCGTATCAGCACACGCTCCAACAGACTGCGATTCTGAGACTGAGAAGGATGATTTCATCAAAATCTGTCGCAACCGCTAGAGTCTTTTGGAGGCCACCAACTGCAAGACAGTCATGGACTCAATTGGACCATGTGTCTATCGGCTACCGATGGTGAGCCGCAGTTAAAGTGTCATTCCTTCTGGGGTATGGAACTTGATGCCAGTGATGTCAGTGTTTGATCATCGATGTTTCCGCAGAATTGGTCAGGGCTGGTGGAAACATCGACCCTTTCCGTCATGATGCACCTCAATCCAAAAAGACCGCGCCTCTTTCCTATTGGCCTGTTAGACATTTTGTGTGCTCACGGATTTATTGTTCCCCAAAGTCGCTCGAAATATATATGTTCGACGGTGCTCCCACTGTACGTTGCCTTTGGTCGAAGCAGTAAAATCCATCCTCCGAAGTCCTCGTCTTTTTCACTCTTTGCGCTATGAGCGGTTGGGCTCGCGTCATGGCTAAGTATTCGTGCGCCCGTTCTCAGGTTGTGTATCGTCGTACCCGATTCTGGTACATAACATATATTGACGAGGTGTTTCGGTTTACTCATGCTGGATCCCGCGAAAGTAGAGGCACCGCTCGAGCAACAGCTTAGGGTTATCGAAACGTTTGCGCTACTGAGGTTTCTTGCTAGTAGTGCTACGTCCAGTCCGATACCCAATCAACGGGCTGACGCAGTTGTTAATAGCATAGCGGGGATTAACTAGGACCCAGGCGTTAACATCACGTTCAAGACGTGGTTCCGCCGCTTTGAGTACCTATTCCGAGTCTCTCTTGCTGCACTGGACGATGCATGGAAACTCCGGCTCTTGCTTTGCAACCTTAGCCCAGCAGAGCTGGGCAAGTACTGCAACCTGATTTCACCCCAGAATCCACGCGACAGGTCTTTCAATGACAGGTTGCAGGCACCGACGCGTACTTTTGGGGAACGACCTTCTCTGTTCAGTACGCAGTGCCGCTGACGAGTATCAATGGTTGACCAACCTACAGCAGGACACTACTTTGGTCTAATCTTAGGGCCAGGGTGGTTCCGAAGTTCATGCGGTTTGCTGGGCCTCCACACCCTCTGGTTCTTAAATCTATGGCCTGCCCTCCTCTGTTCCGTCGCATTCTGGAACTACCCAAGCCAGTCAGCAGAATGTCGAAAAGAAGAAGCTCTAATCTCCGTGCTGGCACTGCGGGGCTTTGCACTGCTTCAGACTGTGCCCTTACAAACAACACCGGTGTCGACAATGCAAGACCGTGGGTTACAAAGAAGGATACTCTCGGGCGCGCTCATCCAGTACATCCAAGCAGAAACCACGCCTGCAGAATTTCAAGCTGGCGGGCTCCGCCTTGAGTCTTCTGGCAAAGTTTCAAGTCAGTACCCCATCTTACCGGAAATTCCTCACTGTCCTGGTCAATGGACATCCGGTCCGACTGCATCTGTACAGTGCTTCGGACATCATTATTATAGCAGAGGAGCTTTGGAACACGCTTGGGCGACCTGTCCGACTGTCCTTCAGAACTGCCATCAGTGCGTGTAGTGGTGAGCTGCGGCTTTCCGGAAAATTGCAATGCTGCACCTCATTCAAGGGAACGACATTTACTGGGTCGTTTTAGGTGATGGCTGCCGAAATGAATCTTCTTGGTCTTGAATGGTTCGACCTTCTTGGTTTGACAGATATCCCAATCAGTTCCATCTGCAATGAGGTCGGTTCTCGCGTTGCTGTTCTAGCTCGGTCCGGTGACATCATTCGGCGCTCCGCCAAAGTTTTCGAGCCTGGCCTCGGTTGCTGTTCCACCACACAAGCAACCCTCCGACTTCAACCGGATGCTACCCAGTTTACCGCCCCAAGAGACCAGTCCTGTACGCCTCCTCGCCACAGGTTGTTGCAGAACTTCAGCGTCTTGAGCAACGGGGCTTCCTGTCTTCAGTAACTTACTCAGGGTGGGCGGCACCAATCATCATGGTGAAGAAGCCAAATCGGTCAATCCGCATTTGTACCGACTTCTCAGCAGGCCTCGATGCTGCTCTCGAACAGCGCCACAACCCACTGTCGATGCCCGAGGATTTATTCACCATTATGAACGGCGGCAGTTGTTTTGCCAAACTTGGCTTCGCCGAAACACATTTGCAGATCGCTGTTGCGCCGGACCCCCGATCTTTGCTGACCGCCAACACGCAGAGTGGTATTTACGAATACGAACATCTACCATTTGGGTTTAAGACAGCCCATGCGATCTTCCAGTGGTTGATGGACACTATCCTCTCTGGCATTCCAGGTGTTGCCGCATGCCTGGACGATGTGCTGATTGTCGCTGGCTCTCCCGAGGAACTGCGCACGCGAATTGACATGGTGCTTCAACGCGTCCAGGACAATGGTATTCGCCCCCGCCCTGAAAAGTGTCAGTGCTTCATGAAGGCCGTTAGGTAATTTGAGTATATCGGGTTCACCTTAGATGACTCTGGTCGACACCACGATCCCAAGGACATATGGACTATTCAACAGATGCCGGCACCCAAAGATGTTACCACACTTCGCTCCTTCTTGGGCTGCGTCAGCTACCATTCAGCATTTCTGCGTGCACCGCGGAGTGTCCGGCCGCCGCTCAACCACCTTCTGAAGAAAGACATGTCTTGGGTTTGGTCAGGAGAATCTGAAGCAGATTTCTGCAAGCTCAAGTCCATGCTCAGCTCCGAAATGCCATTGACGCACTTTGATCCCAAGCTATCGATTGTCGTGGCGGCCGTTTCCGCCTACGGTGTCGGTGCTGTCATCTTCCATGTTTTCCCTGACGGAACTAAGAAGGCGATCATGCCTGTATCCAGGTCGCACACTCTAGCGGAACAACACTATGGCCAAATTGAGAAAATGGCACTGGCGCTAGTCTTTGCCCCCCGCCGATTCCACAAGATGATTTATGGTCGTTCTTTAAGGTGAACGACAGCTGCTGAACGACAAGAACAAAACCGACCCAGGAAACTTGGGCGAAAGCCTCGATCCTGTGTATCAATCCGTGAATCCGTGAAAATAGCATCTAAAGAATATCCTATTCAAATTCCACCCGGGAAACTCGGTTATTGAGGTTTTTTGCCTTGTACTCCTCAGATATAACAAACGAGATAATTTTGTTCAGTGAACTTCTCACACTACTTTTTCTTATGGAGCTCAGCTTCCATCAAGTACAAAATTGCCAGAAAACAGCATGAATTGTGCAGTGGAGATGCGATTGCATCTTTGTGGATGATTACCTTTCCCAACCATGCATAACTAGCCTGTGTACAATACAGCTTCAGGAAGTAAGCTTAGGAAAATTACTAACACAGTGGTATCATTTCCATTAGGAATATGATTCACCATACATGAAATACGTCATACAGCGGCCATCATGATAACGGTAGCCATTGTGACTCACCTCGACTACTTATCGTAACTGCTAGGCCCGTGTCAATGTGCGACGCTGCTTTTGATGCCTCACCTATACACGATAACCTAATCCAACGCCTAACGACGGCTCGTCATACCCATAATTGTACTCAATGTCCCCTACCTCCGCTACTTATCGTAACTGCTAGGCCCGTGTCAATGTGCGACGCTGCTTTTGATGCCTCACCTATACACGATAACCTAATCCAACGCCTAACGACGGCTCGTCATACCCATAATTGTACTCAATGTCCCCTACCTCCGCTACTTATCGTAACTGCTAGGCCCGTGTCAATGTGCGACGCTGCTTTTGATGCCTCACCTATACACGATAACCTAATCCAACGCCTAACGACGACCCGTCCTACTCGTAGCTGTATTTAATATCGCCTACCTTCGCTACTTATCGTAACTGCTAGGCCCGTGTCAATGTGCGACGCTGCTTTTGATGCCTCACCTATACACGATAACCTAATCCAACGCCTAACGACGACCCGTCCTACTCGTAGCTGTATTTAATATCGCCTACCTTCGCTACTTATCGTAACTGCTAGGCTCGTGTCTATGTGTGACACTGATTATGAGGCCTCACCTATACGTGACAAACTACTTCAATGACTAATGACGGTTTTTCATACTCATAACTGTACGCGACCACCTATAGTAAACACCAGGTCATTATCTATGCAGGCCGATGAAAATAAGGCCTAAACTATGCGTGCTAGCTTAATCTGATGGCCTGTCATAAAAGTTCAACTGTAGCACCCTTTTGGTGCCTAGCTGCCATGCAACCAGAAGGAAGCACGAGGGGTAGTGTGCCGCCAGGTTGCAAAGGCTAGACAGGGGAAGTCGAGAGGGTCCCAATCATAAACCCCCGGTCAGTAAATTCGCGCTCTAAACACCGATCAGTCTCGCCTGTCATACTCATAACTGTACTCGATGTCGCCTAACTTGGCCGCTTATCGTATCTGCTGGGCCCTAGTCCATGTGCGGCGTTGACTAAGCGCGGTAACCTAATCCGTCCTACTCATAACCGTACGCGTTGCGGCTTATCACTGCTAGTTAAAAAAGCCAGGCCGGTATTTATGCGAACCGATGAATACGAGGCCTCAAATACGCACACAAACCTAATCTTACGCCGACCGATGGACGTCATACTCACAACTGTCCGCGATGTCGCCTATCTTGGCTTCCTTTTGTAACCGCTTCGCCAGTACCTATATGCGACGCTGATTATTCAGCCTCTGTTATGCTACCCCAATCTAACGGTCCATCATACCCGCAACTGTGTGCGCTGTCGCTTGCTTCTGCTACCTACAGTGAACGCCAGACCAGTATTTATGAGGGCCGATAAAAATGAGGCTTCAACTATGCGTGGTATTCTAATCTAACACCCAAAGTGGGTCCTTTGTACTCATAACTATAAATGACATCGCCTACCTTGGCTACTTATCGTGATTGCTAGGCCTGCGTCTATGTGCAACGCCGAGTAAGAGACCTCAATAAGCTCAGCAGCCTAACCTGATGGCCAACGACGGCCCGTCACGCCTATAACCGTACTCAGTGTCGCCTACCTGGCCACTTCTAGTAACTTAGGTGCCGATACACATGCTCGCAACTAACTAATGCCCCAACTATACATAATAGATTAATCCAACGGCCAACAGCAGTCCTTCATGTCCATACGTGTCATCCATCTGCGTTAATGGGGGAGCCGTGTGTACATCGATTATTAATTAGCGGAGCAGAAACATACCTGCGATCTTACATTGGCTTCGTCCTACCTCCGCAAATTTTCTTGGCCAACTCAAAAGTCCCGCGGCACAAAGAATTACACATCCCAGCCCAATCATTTCAAACATGATGGCCGTTACGGGGCTGTCCAGAAACTGAATTATGTCGGTGGAATGATGGCACGGCACTGCCATACCCAGTTTGATGGCACACCCACAACCAATCCCTTCCTACTCTTGACTGTACCATCTCGTCACTCGGTTCATGAGCTGCAACTACGAGCAGACTCACGCTTTATTCTGAATGTAATCTTATGATTTGGACTGCCTGATCATGCCACCCACCAGTAATGAATAAACATTATTATTACCTTACACTTCGTGGGTGCAGAGTGCATACCAAAGGACGGGATGACTTTGGTCAGTTCACTAAAAAGAACACCTGCGTCTTCTCCTCCTTTTGGAAGAAGGGAACGATGTACGCATACTCCGTATCGATAGGGTTATCGCCAGATATTTGAAACCGGGGTCCAGAAGACATTGGTTGGTTAGGAATGGTGGCCGCTTTTGGCAGTTAGCTATTTCGGGCCACAGTCTAACTCACATCACAGTGCTTTCGAACAGTCTTTCTGAGACTTTCCCTATTTCACGTCCCCGATGTAGAAACGGCTCTTATTCCGTCGTCCGAACGACAGCAATGAAACACCGTGCGCTTTCAATGGACCCAAGAATATCCTTGATCCATGCTGTTCTTAAGTTGTGACAATTTCTTGGCGAATCCTAACTACAATGACAATTTTAAACGACTCGCCCATAATGTTCATGTACGAGGCTGTCCACGGACCCAAGTACGGCGTTGCGATGACGGTACCGCGACTACCACATCCAGTGTGATGGTTTGCCCGTAGTTCACGATGTCCATAATATTTACCGGATGAGGGTGTTACGGGCACCCAAAAGACCGCCCCAATCCGTTTAATTTGTGTCAGAACTTAAAAGTCACCTTACTGTGCTGTCTGCTGGTTCCGACCATAAACACACCAGTTATCCCAACATTAGTGATGGTTTGCCCGTAGTTCACGATGTCCATAATATTTACCGGATGAGGGTGTTACGGGCACCCAAAAGACCGCCCCAATCCGTTTAATTTGTGTCAGAACTTAAAAGTCACCTTACTGTGCTGTCTGCTGGTTCCGACCATAAACACACCAGTTATCCCAACATTACTATTGATGGTTCGGTATAGCCTTGGGCCCGATATAGCGTGTACTAACCATTATAAAAAAACAACCAACTTACTAGCTATGACGAATTCCTTAGCTTCGTTCGGCAGGACACCTCCCACAACGATAGGAGACTTTTTCATATACAGGCCGTGAAGGGCTGCTCAATTTCGTGTGCATCGACAAAGAGGGCCCAATTATTGTCCTTGTCGTTTCGCGATTATTTCCAAACGCAATACAAAAGAAAACACTTATAGAAACCGGCTCTTCCACAACTTTCCCACCGCCATCAGAGAGAATTCACGCGAAGCCATCGGCAGCCATTAAAATATGAATTCCGCGCCCATGGTGGACCGCGATTACGTTTAAACAACTTTCAACAAAACTGAGGCTGTATGAGGAGATCTTGAGGGAACGAATAAATACCTTCGAATGCTGAAACGTTATTCTAACGTTTTCCCCCTTCGAACTACGGTTTCAGGGAATTTTCGGGTGTGCATGTAAGGCTCGGCCGCCCTTTCTCTGGATCCATAGTTCGGAGGAGGAAAACTTTAACACAAACTTTCAGCATTTGATGGCATTTATTCGGTCCCTTAGGATCTTTCATGCGGGCGCAGTTTTGTTGAAAGTTGTTTAAA
>CM030369.1:130059997-130210461 GCA_003604175.2 Clonorchis sinensis | reverse complement strand
GAAAGCAGGTGCGTTGCGAGGCCCAGGAGATGGAATAGGATTTCGCCGCAAGCAAAAGGCGCGCCCTGTTTCAGCTGGTCCTTCAGGTTTTCGCTCAGGCTTCCCGGGCCTGGCTTATTCTTGTTGTTCAGCGGCTTTCGTTTACCTGAATCGCTCGGGCGAATAAGGGGTGTTAGCGCTAATATTTAAGGTATCATTGCGTGGCGGTTATATTGCAGTCCGATGACTCAACTGACAAGGGGTCTAGATGTGCTTTGAACTGCGTACTAGCTGCAGGGTGAGCAGTCTTCCACACTCTAACTGCCCAAAATTAGAAAAGCTGTTGCCTAATAAAATTGTGTCATCTGAACTTGGAGATCTTTTCACAAAAACCGCGGTGCGTTCGAAATTGGTTTCGATTTTTGCTCATGCAGATTTGTGAAAGAATTCTCTCGCTGTTTACCCTGTTTAAAGAGTTAACATGTGTCATTTTGTTGGATTTTTTTACTCTAGCATAATCTTTGCGTGAAAACGTGTGTCAGCATGCACTCAGTTCCCGCGGTGCACCTAATCCCGAGCCAGGTCAATACAGGCCTGTATTGAGCAACCGCGGCTGCTTTCTACAGCTATCGATGAGCCACAGATGTGAACGAAATGGGTGTCCATCGAATGTACGAAGTGGTATGCAATGCCACACCTGCAAGGTCCGGTGGCAATTTAAATGCCCGGGTTTGCAGGACTATTGGATAAACGAGCTACTTAACCCTCCTGACCCGTTTTTTTGCACCAGTTGCCTCTACCTTAAGGGTGCTATGCATTCTGTAACTAAAAACGGAGCATCCAAAAACGAAATCAATCCCCACTGCTGATTCGGAGAGACCGGCGCGAATGTTCCATTTTAATCGGGATACTCGACACAAAACTGGTTTTTCTTTCTAAAGCTCTCGAGGAAGCAAAACAGAACCAGGCGGCCTGGATAAAAGTCGATAATGAACTTTCTTCCCTAGCGGTATCCACCCCGGGTCCGTTGGCTGCGAAAAAGGCCATCCAGCCATCCAGGGAGTTCAGGCTGATCATCTGGGTATCGTCCTCAAGAAAAATCACGCCAACGGAGCTTGCACAGTCGCTCCTCGGCGGTGTCCTTACTAAGCCTGAACATGTATCGCTCTACGCAGAGTGGTTAGGTGGAAAGGGAAGCAAACGAACCTTTGGGCTTCCAGTCACCTTTTCCTTCCCACCTGCCGTGCTGCAGACCTTGGATCGGGCTGGTAACATTCAAAAGGCTTACCCAACCATCAAGCTTATATCTGAAGATCGTCCTCGAAGGCGCGAAACATGGGCCACAGAAGTCCTAGAGGAGGAGGGCGAAACAGGCTTCCGCTTGGCTGCAGTTCAGCCGGACCCAAACTTATGTCCAAACCGAACAAAGTCGTTCAACAGAGCGCTTGGATTCAATATGTCGTCACACCCACCAAATACCGCGCAGGCGTTATCATCACGAACGAAAAACACTTTGTCGACCAGGTGTTAAATAACCTCCCACTCTGTGCTGCCCTTTGATTTCATCTGCTGCTCGGTTACTGGGGCGAGATGGCTTGGTGGTTAGAGCACGGTCCTTGTTTTGAGCTCGATCTCTGCCTCTCGACTTCTCTTTGGGCAACCTGGCAGTATCCCAGCCCTCGTGCTTCCCTTGGGTGGCATGGTAGCTAGGAGCTGGGAGGGTGTTACAGCTGAGCGATTATTATTCTTATTTTCTTTATGGACCAGAAATCCCGAACCTCAAACGTGGATTCGAAACTTCTGCTGTGCAGACTTCTCAGGAATGCGCATCTTTATTAATCAATTTGAACTGGGACCAGCTTCAGTGGAAGAGTTACACAGGACCATTGTACAGAAAGGTCATGAGGCTGACGCAATGTTCATCCCAAAAAACCCAGCACGCAGTCAGATGGACTGCAAGCTACCTAAAAGGATTCGGCGTTTTCTGGATGAGAGGTCTCAACTATTTCTCCAAAAGATGACTGTAGGTGGCACAGAAGACGAGCTGGCATTTCGTAAAATGCGGAACTGCTATAAATCAGAAATCCGCCAATGGAACATACGAAAACAAGCGACGATACTGGACCTCGCCCGGATTAACCAAAATACGCTATTTAAGTACATGAGACACCGCCGGAGAAATAAACCAACCGTCTTCTCCTTGAGGGACAGAGACGGGAAACCCATAAATGACCCAAAAGTGGTATCTGAGTCTATAGAGGACACCGTACAGGCCTGTATTCTGCCTCAGCGACCTCGTCACATCCATTTTTGTCAAGACGTAACTACGAATGGCCTTTAACCAACTTGTTCTTCATGGAGGAGGACGTTCACCAACTCTTTCACAAGAAAAGCCCCTTCAGCGCTTTGGGGCCAGACGAGTTCCTTCAACATTCGCTCCTGTGGAGACGCAGAGAAGGGACCGTATAGAGTGGAGGGCATCTGATAGAGCCGACTCCCTGTGACAGATTTGAAAACCTTTCGTCTTGAGTCTGAGCTGGATTGCGTTCCATAGTGTTCCGTGGAGGCATTCGACTCGCCCGTTCCCCTGGGGATCATATGCAGTTATTCGGCTGGTGCAAACTCCTCTTTCATGTGGGAATGTGGACAGTTCGTCAGATATGAATGGGGAGCCACGATCCGAATGTACATACACAGACATACCAAACAAAGAGAATAATTCATATAGACATTTAATAACTGTAGATGCACGTGTATCTGCGTAAGGAAAGGCAAACAGAAAACGGGAAAACTGGTGAACGATAATAAGGAGATATCGGTTCCAAGTAACTGAAGGCAGAGGTCCTTTAAAATCGATGCTAATTCGTTCGAATGGTTGAGTCGCTTTGATTAGCGTAGCGGGGGTGGTTTATAAAACTGCGGCTTGATGGCGGCACAAACCGTACACCGTAGTGATGTCTTTGACATCTTGGAGGGAAAACGGGAAGTTTTTGGAAAGAACAAAGTGGTGCTTGCGAGTAATTCCCGGATGACACAAAGAATTATGAATTTCTTTTAATTTATCATTGCCGATCACATTGGCAATGATAGGTTACGTGATAAGGTGTCAGCCACCAGATTGTCTTTTCCAGGTCTGTAGCTGACATCGTAGCTAAAAGCGGAGAGTTCCATTTTCCATCACTGGATTTTATCGTTTTTATATTACTTTTCTGCGACACGCCATACATAAAGGAAACTGGCCGCTGGTCAGTGATAAGCTCGAAGTGCATCCCGAAGAGATAATGCTTCCATTTACGGATAGATTAAACCTCTTTCTCAATAGCAGATTGATTCTTTTCGCTCGGTGTCAGTGTTATAGAAAAGAAGGTCACCTATCGGCCGTTCTGAGTCAGAGATGCAGCAATGGCGTCAGTCTCGACAGTCAAGGTGCGTTGTAGTCGACTGTCACAACCATAGCGTTCTCCAACTCCTTTGAGTTTTCGAAGTACTGTTGCACACGCTCCGGTAAGGGGAAAGTCCTATTACCGACAAGCACACTGATTTTGTCAGAGAAGCATGGTATCCATTGCGAATAATAAGCAAACATACCAACAACTCGTTGAGATTCAGCGTCATGCGGATGAGGGATTTGACGAATAGTGCTCATTCGTCCAGGGTCTGGTTTGATAATTCCTTCAGAGACTTCATAGCCGAGAAGGTATATTTGTTTCGTTGCTATGATACTTTTCTTGCTGCTAGGGGTAATTCTATATTTTTTATTACTTCATAGAAAGATTTGAGGTTCTGGTCATGCTCACTTTGGGTAGTCCCACAAATAGTGACGTTGTCGATGTAAGCGTAGGTGCCACATGGTTTATCAGACTTGAGTATATGGTCATTAGTGCGTTGGAAGCATGCTACTCCGTTGGTAACACCGAATGGAATACGACGGAACTAAAACATTTCTCCGCGTGCTTCAAAAACCATATGCGATTTATTTTTCTCACTGATTGGAACTTGATGGTAAGCACTCAATAGTCTAAGGTGCTAAAGACAGCATGGCGGGAAATTTCTTCAATCAGTTTATCCAGTCGCGGTAACTGACTATCGCCTAGGTATGTGAACCGATTAATGGTTTGACTGTAGTCCACTACCATGCGTCCTTTGTGGTTTAAGTTTTTCGTGACCAGTACTTGAGTCCTCCAGGGGGAATTCGAAGGTTCAATTATACCTTCATCCAATAGTCGGTTAATTTCAGAGCGGATGAACTGTTCATCGTCAGGATTATAACGTCGTGATTTCGTGGCGATAGACTTGCAATCGGGTGAGAGGTTAGGAAAAAGAGGTGATTTGACCATAGCAGCAGGTAGGCCGCAGAGGGTGAATGGACCTCGGTTCTTACCGAATGTGATTTCAACTTTGTTATGTAGACCAGGGAAGTCATGGCCTAGCAGCACGTCAGCACGTCGATTGGGTAACACCAATAGTTTTTTTTTGTAAACAGTACCCCTGTAATGGACGGATGCGCAGCAGTAGCCGCTAGGTGAACACGTCAGAGGTAGATGCCATGGTAATCAGAGAATCGTTAGCATATATCATCCAGCCATGTGTACGAACTACCAAAGGAGATATATAACTGCTCGAACTTCCTGTGTCTTGAGGGCCTGAAGCGATATCCCGTTCACCTTTATGCTGGTCACCGTGCGGGACAAGCAGTTCGGGGTTGCAACAGTCCGTCGCGCGATTTGAGTGATTTTTTTTTTACAGATTTGGATCGACAGCACGCTGAAAATGGCCTGTTTTGCCACATTATTTACAAACTGCTTCTCTTGCGGGGCATTTGAACCGTGAATGCCTGGAACGGTCGCAAAAACAACATATCTGAGAATTGATTGACGAGAAACAAGGTGTAGAATCAGGGGAGGTTGAGTGTGAAGGGGTAACCGTAGATGTCTAAGGTGCTACAGCAGCAGGAAATGATATCGGTTGGTTATGCGAGTATGACTGAGCTTGTGTGTGGGTCAATTCTAATAACCTAGCCAATTCATAGGCTTCATCGAAAGTAGTTTCATTTTGAGCCAGAAGTCTTTCTCTGATGATAGTAGACTGAAGTCCGTTGATCAGAACATCGCGACACTTTCGTTTTGATGGTCAATGGCGGACACCGCCTTGAAATAACAATTTTTGGCCAAGGATTTAAGCCTCTGAACAAACTGATCGACATCTTGACTGGTGTCTTGTTTGTAATTTTGTAGAAGATGACGAGTACAAATTATATTCTTAGGACAACTTTTCAAGTGCACTGATAGTGGATTCGTAATCTGGACAGTCAGAGATGTAAACGTATACAGGTGTGTCAAGACGCACCCAGACATGAAAAAAGCGCATGTGCAGAGAATGGTGCATTCCCAAGGTCACCAGCGGTACCACACCTATCGGATAGCAGATGCGTTGGCGGAACTCACCAAACACGGCTTAGAAGCATACGACTAGTAGAGTGGGGCTGAAATTGTTCACGACCGGAACACCGCCATTGACTGTACAGAACGAACAAGTGAACGACCATGATTGGCCATCCTATATATTTACGCAGAAGCTCTGTATGTTTTGTCCTAACAATACAGCCATGTTCCGAGTTCTCTGCCTTCTCCTTATCGCGTAGTCTGCAGGCTCAGTGCAGGCGTAACCAATAGACGGCCAACCACGATACAAGGTGCATCCACAAAATAGATCAAGGTTTCGAGTTCATTTAGCTAGGGCGACTCGAAAGTGTCCAGAAGCGTTTGGAACGTCCGGAACCAATGATTCCCACGCCTTGTGGCGTCTGGAGAATTTGGATCTGTGTCGAAATACTTGGGTCACAGCAACGGTTCCATTGTATTCTTAGACAAGTAAATTATTATGAATAGAATATCGATCCTGGTTGAGCGCGAGAACAAGAGTGAATGGTGTAGAATGAATAGCGCTTTACTTGTCTAGGAATCGACGTACATAAGCTGAAAGTGAAGGCGAAAGCATGGTTAACACGAAACGACAATGTGAACACAAAGGATAGTCATAACAATATGTCATTCGGAGGAGACTCGGTGAACACCTTTGTCGTGCATGGTGAGAATGGACCGGAAAGCATTACGAGGATAGATAAATAAAATAAATAATAAATAATCGTCCAGCTGTAGCACCCTTTTGGCGCCTAACTGCCATGCCACCCGAAGGAGGCACGAGGGCTGGGGTACTGTCAGGTTGCCCAAGCCTAGACAGGGGAAGTCGAGAGGCAGAGGTCGGATTCGAACCACGGACCTTCCGCTCAGTAAATTCGCGCTCTTACCACTTTGGCCATCTCGCCAAAAATGACTTGGGTATCTGGCTCTCCTCAAAGATGTCCATCTCACTGCACCATGAAAAGTCGGCTCAAAAGGCATTCACCGTTCTACGTATGATTTGGCGATCCTTCCCCCTTACTATTCGCATGGACTTCCATATACTCTATAAGGTCTACGTCAGACCGCTTCTTGAGTTTGACCGGTAAGGTTCCTCTGTGAAGCTTGTGTATTGGACGGCACCACCAAGGGGTGTTCCTGTTGGTGGCACCTCCTAGAGGCTTGTTTTTGCAGAGGACTGCACCTTGAATCTAGCCAACAGTTTTTCGATGGGGCCAGGTTTACGTGGCTTATTCGATCGTAGTCGCTTTCCTTTTGTTTTTGAGTGGACTCCCAGGGCGTCCGCGATCAGCGTGGCCAGGTCGGTATATGTAGGAATTTGCAGTACACTGCTGTCGGGTTTGTGGCTTTGGCTATCGCGGTGTTGAGTGATGACTATCCACAATCGGAGAGGAGATGGAGGCTGGCAGTTTCGCATTCTCCGTGGTTGTGGGGTTCTCGCAGCGGTCCCCGACGTCGAGGTAGTAGATTTCGCTGCTCGTCTCAACACCGTTGACCCAGTCCAGGTTAGAAATTGTGAATTGTTTGCCGAGTTCACCCCTGCACTCTTGCTTTCCGGTAAGGGAAAAGCGATGATAATTCCACATACCTTTGGCGCTGCGTCCACGCGAGGCTTGCCTCATGAGCATCACTTTCGTTGGTATTCGAGAGGTCTGCGGCGGTTGAGTAGAAACTGCGATCCGGAGTCGCGGCCCGTTGCGTTGGTGTGCTTCTAAGAGTACAAGTGTCTACAACTATCATCGGATTGGCCATAAGTTTGGGGTGCGTTGAACTGTCACCAAGCGGAAGCTTGTTTCGCGCCTCCCCTCTAGGACCGTTGTGGCCCCGTCACAAAGAGACTGGACCTTACCGTGGTGTGAGGGTTTGCACGACACTCACGAGTCTCTCACACCAGAGGTCCGACAATCACAGTCTCCTGACCCTCCAGGTTGGGGGTGGGAACATGTGCCGACTTGTTCCGTAGAAATGGTAATGCATTTGCATTTCCCGCCAAACATCGCTGGCTTGCGGTTAGGCTTTTGAATCAAAGGCTTTGGTTGAAGACCATAATCATCCTCCTGTCTAGGTGTGGGCGCCCTGGCAGCCCACCTCACGAACAACCATGAATTACATACGTACAAATAAGCTCATACCACATCGGCCACATGGTGCCATCAGCCGGGTCGCCTTACTCGCTGCATACAGCAGGGTGGGTAAGCGAAAATAGGCTACTGCTGATGCCTCCCTTCTTTCTCTTTCACACACTTTTTCTTCCCCCTTCGCCACCCCATTAATAACTCTCCTCTTGTAGGCCCAGCACTGAGGACTGGTGTCCCCGTTCGTCTTGCATCGGTTCTGCGTGCTACATCTGCTCGTCACATAGCGCAGACGTCCTCATGTATCCCGAAATCAATCTTCAAGCCCCGACACCCAGTCTGTCTGACCGCCTTCAATGTGCGCACTCTGAAGCAAGCAGGACAACAAGTTGCTCTTGCACTCACACTGGACTCGCTTGGCATTGATGTGTGCTGTGTCTCGGAAACAAGAATTCAAGATGCGAGCACAGTGATTGGGCCAAGCTTCCCATCAGTCTCCACTCGCTTCCGGCTACGCACCTCTGGTGATCCAGAGGCTGCTGCAGCTGGATGTACAGGGGTTGGTATAGCCCTAAGTTACCGCGCGGAAGTATCCTTGCTTGACTGAAAACCTGTTGATAGTCGCTTCTGTGCCGTTCGTCTGGCAGCGTCTGTGAAGTCTCAGAAGCGGCAAGCTGATCGCTATCTCTTTGTCGTTCCGCTTATGCCCCAACTGACTGTAGCTCCGACGCCGTCAAAGACAGGAGTGCCTTTCTGCGGCAAGCTAAAAGCTCAGATATCGTAGTGGTTTCCGGAGATATGAATGTACAAGTGGGCAGGCTTAACCTATCTGAGACTCAATTAGGAGGTCGACATGGATTGGACTCGGTACGTACGGACAATGGTGAACGATTGCTTCAGCTGTGTGCTGATCGCAGGCTGTTTTTATGCAATAAAAGAAATAAATAAATATAATAAATCGTTCAGCTGTAGCACCCTTTCGGTGCCTAGCTGCCATGCCACCCGGAGGAAGCACGAAGGCTGGGATACTGCCAGGTTGCCCAAGCCTAGACAGGGGAAGTCGAGAGACAGAGGCAGGGTTCGAACCGCGCACCTTCCGGTCAGTACGCTCGCGCTCTAACCGCTGAGCTATCTCGCCCCCATTTTTATGCAATACTAACTTCCGAAGTAACCGAAGCCGTCTGGCCACATGGGGTCCTCCAACGGCATGTCGGCCACAAACTCAACTCGATCACGTTGCCATCAGTTACCGATGGCGCGGATCAATAACTGACTGCCGGTCGTTTTAGAACATATTTGCGGATTCTGACCACGCATTCGTCCCTAAATTCTTGTGGGTCGCGTAAGGTGCGGGCAAATACGGAGACTGGCAGATCTGGATGATAGACGAACTTACCAGAATCGTCTTCTAGGGTCCCTTCCAAATGCACCACCATCAGATGTGAACGTATACTGGGAGGAGATTGCCAGCGCTTTGCATACTGCTGGAAATTTTGCCTATGGCACGGGACCATCAGGCGCACTCAAGCACTGGATATCAGACCGAACGGTGGCACTGCTTAAATCTCGGAGAAGTATCCCAGCCGGTCACGAACGTAAACCGTTGCGAGGAATTATCAGACGTCAATCGAAAGTGAGCGTGTGAGCGGACCGTGAAGTATTGTGGACGCAAAGCCAAAGAAATGGAAGAGGTCCAGAATGCCGGTAATGCCCGAGGATTATTTCAGTTAATCCGTGCGACCGGTCCCCGGAAACCACTTGTGGGCGAAAGCATCAAGGATCATCATCATCATCATCGACAACATGACATCAGTGTTCAACACCGATGCTTCGCTGCCGTAAAGGATCGGAATGGTGTGAACATCCGGAATAAAGAACACCTCGACCAGTGGGCTGAATACTTCGAACAACAGCTGTCATGGCCACCAGCTGGCACTCATCTAGAAAATACAGGTGACGTAGAACCCTGGACGGTGAACGTGGAACTACCTACGGCCTCGGAGGTTTATGGTTGCATATGTTCTCTCAAGCACCACCGAGCTCCTGGTCCGGATAACCTCCCACCCGCATTGTTCAAAGGTGCGGGTGAAGTCCTCAGTCAACGCTTGTCTGATTTGTTTGCTTGCATTTGGGAAAAGGAGTCTGTCCCAGACAACTGTGGAGAGTCGGCGATAGTGCCCATTTTCAAAAAAAGGGATCGTAGTGAGTCTGGCAACCACAGGGGGATCAGGTTGACCCCGGTCGTAACGAAACTGTTGGAGTCACTGGTGCTTCATCGCCTTATGGTGACCCGTAAAACACTGACTCGAGAGCAACAAGCGGGATTCCGGGCTGGTAGGGGTTGTGTTGACTAAATCTTCACACTTCGCCAGGTGCTAGAACAACGCCATACGTATAAGCGACCCACAATTCTAGTATTTCTGGATTTCCAAGGCGCATTTGATTCGGGTGACCGGTCTGTTCTGCCCGACACGCTTGCCCACCAAGGAATACCCCGGAAGTTCGTGAACATAATGTAGTAGCGGTACTTTTCTCAGCTTAGCTCTCGATCTGAGCCTCCCGAGCTAGCGTTCACGTCAAAACAACCACCAAAGGTGCACAAGTTATGTTAACGCCCAAACCGAAGTCAAGAACACCGGTACAGGGCTTGATATACATTGCGTAAGCGGTAACAACTTTCTGGAAATTCTGACGCGTTCTGGATGCACCGTTGGCAACAGGCATTCGGCCAATACTGGGTCATGATTGGCTGTTGGGTCCAGACTTTCGACCAATCAGATCTGGGCTTGATGCCGGACCGGCAAGCGTCCCGAATTTCTGGCCAATCTTGCGTGGGATAGGCTTTTCGGCCGTAGCAGCACCCGACTGCGAGCGGTAGAGCGGGATCTGTGTGCAATTCCGCCTAACACATAATGAACTCTTTGTATTTCAAGACTTTCGGACGTTTGAGAGTTTGACTTCGTGATCGACGAAATCATGAGACGAACGCTGGAAGGTCTCCAAAACCCCGGTGTTTAAATAGCCTGTGACGAAAACCTCGTCGATCTGGAATATGCTGATCACATCGTTCTCATCTTCGAAGAGGAAGAAAAGGCACAAGTGTTTTCGGATGAACTGACCAAAGTCATCTCGTCCTTTGCACTTTGCACCCAGAAATTGTGAGGTCATGCTCGTGAACATGCAGTCACAGAACACGCCACTTACAATCCGGGGAGAGGCACTGGAAGTTGTGGAGCGTTTTACATATCTTGGATGTTGTATTAGTTCTAATTATAGTGTGACAGATGAGGTCACTGCACGAGTTTGCAAGGCTCAGGTCGCGTTTGCTAATTTGAAACACCTATGGCATCAAAGCGGTGTATCCCTGAATCTCAAGGGACGTGTGTATCAATCTAGAGTGCGGCCTTTTTGTTGTATGGCTGTGTGACTTGGCCTGCTCGACCAGCGGAACTGAGACGCCTTCAGGTGTTCGACAATCATTGTCTCAACCATAGCTCGTGTGGGCTGGTTTCGACGAATCAGTAACCAGGCAATTAGAAAGCGAGTTTTGAGTTGTACCACGGAGACTTTCATCGAAGGATGTGTTCAGCAGCGGAAGCTGATTAGGCCATTTATTATTGCTCATGCCGAACCGTCGTTTGCCGAAGAGAGTGATGTTTTTCCGTGCCCAATTCAGAGTGATGGAAGCAGAGAAATGGTCTATCCTTGACCTGATAGAGGGATGTGAAAGAGATTACGATAAGTCTGGGTGATGTCTTTGCTACTGGCGTTCCAGAATGGAGACCCACAGATGCCAGTTGGAGAAGCTGCTACATGTGGCTGCTAATCGATGTCAATGGCCTTGTTATTGTCAGTTTCTATCCGGATTGCCTGAATGAGAGTCTGGAGGTTTAGGCACTTCGGAATGTGTTAGGCGGAATTGCACACAGATCCCGCTCTACCGCTCGCAGTCGGGTGCTGCTACGGCCGAAAAGCCTATCCCACGCAAGATTGGCCAGAAATTCGGGACGCTTGCCGGTCCGGCATCAAGCCCAGATCTGATTGGTCGAAAGTCTGGACCCAACAGCCAATCATGACCCAGTATTGGCCGAATGCCTGTTGCCAACGGTGCATCCAGAACGCGTCAGAATTTCCAGAAAGTTGTTACCGCTTACGCAATGTATATCAAGCCCTGTACCGGTGCTCTTGACTTTGGTTTGGGCGTTAATTAAATTAATCGTTCAGCTGTAGCACCTTTTCGGTGCCTAGCTGCCATGCCACCCAAAGGAAACACGAGGGCTGGGATACTGTCAGGTTGCCCAAGCCTAGAACAAGGGAAGTCGAGAGGCAGAGGTCGGGTTCGAACCACGGACCTTCCGCTCAGTAAATTCGCGCTCTAACCACTTGAACCATCTCGCCCCCAAGCACCTTTGGTGGTTGTTTTGACGTGAACGCTAGCTTGGGAGGCTCAGAACTAGAACTAAGCTACAGTGCGGGTTGTTTTGTTGTATGGCTCTGAGACTTGGCCTATTCGAGCAGCGGAACTGAGACGTCATCAGGTGTTCGACAATCGTTGTCTCAGAACCATAGCTCGTGTGTCGGCATATCCGTAACGAGGCTATTAGAATGCGAGTTTTGGGTTGTGCAACGGGTACTTCCATTGAAGAATGCGTCCAGCACCAGAAGCTGCGTTGGCTGGGACATGTATTGCGCATGCCTAACCATCGATTGCCGAAGAGAGTGCTGTTTTCCATGCCCAATTCACAGTGGCGTAAGCAAAGAGGTGGCCAACCTTTGACCTGGCAGAGGGGTATGAAAGAGATTACGAAACGCTTGAGTGCTGTCGGTGCTACTCACCTTCCAGGATGGGAATCGCGTGATCCCCACTGCGCCTGGTTGGAGACACTACAAGATATGGCTGCCAACCGATGTCAGTGACGTTCTTGTTGTCAGTTTCTATCCTGATTGCCTGAGTGAATGTTTGGAGGTGTAGGCACCTCAGATTGATTGTGGTAAGCCAGCACCAAGTCCCTTCCCCATCCACTTTTATTCTTTTCTTTATAATAAGGCTTTCAAATAAATCATGGTTGTACGGCAGTGAAGCATCGGTATTGAACACTGATGTCATGCTGTCGATGAAGCTGAGAAAAGTACCGTTACTACAGAATGATGCTATCCTTCACAAGAAGGCTTTCGGATAAATCACGGTGGTACGGCAGCGAAGCATCTGTGTTGGACACTGATGTCGTACTGTCCATGATGATGGTGATGACGGATTCTGAATGAAGGGATTTCAAGCGAAGCAGATGGGGCTCTTAAAAGTGCACTTTGCATTGTTTAGATGGCTGGTACGGCAGTGAAGTATCAGTATCAACACTGATGTTCCTGTCTTTGATGATGATGATGATGATGATTGATGATGATTGATGATGATTGATGATGATTGATGATGATGATTGATGATGATGATGATGATGATGATTGATGATGATTGATGATGATGATGATTGATGATGACATGATGATTGATGATGATGATGATTGATGATGATTGATGATGATGATTGATGATGATGATTGATGATGATGATTGATGATGATGATTGATGATGATTGATGATGATTGATGATGATTGATGATGATTGATGATGATGATTGATGATGATGATTGATGATGATGATTGATGATGATGATTGATGATGATGATGATGATGATGATTGATGATGATTGATGATGATTGATGATGATTGATGATGATTGATGATGATGATGATGATGATTGATGATGATGATGATGATTGATGATGATGATTGATGATGATTGATGATGATGATGATGATGATGATGATGATGATGATGATGATGATGATGATGATGATGATGATTGATGGTGATGATGATTGATGATGATTGATGATGATGATGATGATGATTGATGATGATGATGATTGATGATGATGATGATTTGATGATGATTGATGATGATGATTGATGATGATGATTGATGATGATTGATGATGATTGATGATGATTGATGACGATTGATGATGATGATGATGATGATGATGATGATGATTGATGATGATGATTGATGATGATGATTGATGATGATTGATGATGATATGATTGATGATGATGATTGATGATGATTGATGATGATGATGATTTGATGATGATGATGATGATGATGATGACGATGATGATGATGATGATGATTGATGATGATGATGATGATGATGATGGTGATGATGATGATGATGATGATGATGGATGGTGGCTGGGTCATGTGTTAAGAACGCTCATGTTAGGATGGAATGATGTTACGAAAAGTTTGGGTGCTGTTCCGTTGCCTGGATTGGGTCCCTCCGTGTACCTGGCTGGAAACACTGAACGATATAACAGCTAATCCATGTCAGTGGCGTTCATACTGTCAGTTTCTATCCAGATTGTTTAACTGAGTGTTGGACATGTAGACACCTTGGATGCTTGCGTTAGAGTAGACCTAGGTTCTACTCCGTGCCCCATTTCTTTCTTTGGTCCCAGCAGTCAAATTTATTCAAATAAACATACGTGGCTGTACGGCAGTGAAGTACCAGTGTTCGCATCTAGTGTGGTAAATGATGGTGATCATATAAGCGGCCCGGATGACCGTTCCTGTTCTTCCTGCCGACCGGGGCGTTCGTGACAGACCTCGATGAAACCTATCTTTCTCAGCTGGATAACGAAACTGCACAAAGACGAGTGTTCACTGGAATTCAGTCCAGGAACGCGCGTTCACCTCCCACGGCGTTTATTCCACGAGTCACCGCTTCTGGATGACCAAACACACGGAGAGTCAAATTTGAAAGAGCTGAGTTCGTCCTTTGCGTTTTTGAGATGCACGACCACACTTGGTTCTTGTATGCTGCCATCAGAGAAATAGCTTGGTTGAAGTACCCCGCTCGAGGTTTTAACTCAAGGCTGAATGCAGCTGATTCGCATCAAATGATCAGGAATCTTGTCTTGTTGGGTACCGTAGCCATATCTGCCGCCTTTACCTACATATACATATCTGACTGGCGTGGTGTGGGTCAACGTTTTTTGGCGATCCGAACCCTGCGCCTTCATTCTCTTTTTTCTCCTGAGCGCAGTCTGACGGTGGTCATTTCAATTATTGCGTAATAACCTGAGTGATAGCCGGCAGGTTAATTTGCTGTGTGTGATGGAATGATACCGTTGTTTGTTCATGTTGATAAACTTTGATTAGAAATGTTTTACTCATATACAGTAGGGTGCCATGATATAGTTTAGGGTAGCCCTCTTCCAGTTATCTGCTCTCATGGATACCTTGTTAAGGGCGGTAGAGAATTCTTGCCAGTGTCCTCTAAAGAGGATTTTCTATAAATCTGGATTTGGAGAAGCCGGAATATCTACGTCAACCATCACTGAATGGAGAGATATGTTCATTTTCTGTTCAGTCTTCAAGCGGTTTTTTTACGTAGTTCGTTCGAGATATCTCTTAATTGTTTGTTCTTTTTATGATGCATTTCATCTGCTGATCAATATATAATCCCACTGCCTGAGTCTTGGTGAAAAACGTAGGTCCCTTTATAACTTAACGGTGGTTTACGTACGTGTTAATCTCTGCAAACATGTCGTTCACATGGCAAGGCTTCTGGGACATTCTCTCTCCTAAGAATGGCTAAGTTCCATTTTTCATATGGTGTCCTGAGTGTTGGCGCATACATAATTTTCGAATATCGTACTTTTTCACCCTATAACGGATGCAACTATACTTTCTGGATGCACGCTTATCTATTGGCTTTCTTCATTCCTTTCAGCTTCGATCTGGCCTCTTTCAGAGAACTGAGGACGAGTCAATATGTCACTGGAAGATTTTCACACTGCAGTTACAGATGGTGAGTGTATTATGTGGGCCACTCAGTCTTCTAATACATTCTTCAAGAAGCCATTTAAACATGATTGTGCATCACGTGCGTCTTTTGCCGTAGCCAGTTAAATCGTTTGGTTGCGCCGTCTGACGCACGCGTCATCCAAGTCTTTTGCTGCAAGACTTTGGGACCAAACCTAGGCGATAGACTTCCAAACGAGCTAACCAGTGTGGTTGACAAATTTGTATAGTTTTGATGTTTTGGATCGACTTGTGACACCTCCGCTATTCGATGTGACATTTAATAATATGGTAATCCAGCTTCCTACACTCTAGTCATTTGTTGAAGGCTCTAGATAGCACCGCAGTGCAGAAACTGGCAGTGCATTTGGTTTCTGTGCCCTAGGCTCAGCGATGAACAACAAAAGAGCTCAACGCTACTTACTGTGAGAACTCAGGGGAGCGTTGCATACTGGCATATGCTACCAGCAGTCAGCCAAATGCCAAAGGGCCGCGTTGCCTAGGGTTTCAACTAGTCATCATCGAATACTGTTGATTCAGTCTGGAGGCATCCACACAACAAACCGCTGCATCAGGTCAAGTGTTTGCGTCTCAAAAAGTGGGTTCTGGAAAGGACCATGTATCTCGGTTAGTTTTCCAGGCGAGTACGACTAACTCTCCAAAGTTCCGCAGTTTATGTCACCTGCCTGTTCGGTCAACCAGACAAGAAACACGGAAACTAATGGACGGAAACGACCTCACGCTTGGACACAGCTGCAATTGTCGGCAACTGTTGGAAAATTTTCGGGTTGATCCGTCACATTTCAGGCCAACGGCAAGGTGAATGCTCACTGCGAACAAACAAAGAAACGTCAAGTATCAGTCAGAAAACACCAACCTTTACGCCGTCTATTGTTAACTGTAATGCCGTTAGGTGGTGTAACCCAGCAGAAATAACCAGAATTCCAAAGAACATAAAATGCACGAGTAAAAACGGTATTGGTGATGAAGTCTACAGAACCTCTCTCGTTGACTGTGGAACATCGAATCGTTATTTATGAAAAAAACCCATAAAACTATTAATAGAACGGCATGTGTGAATAGTCAAGATATCACTGAGAGAAATTGCAGCTACATGCTTCGGCATGTTACTGTTGTACCCTAGACCATTAAAATAGGAAAGTCCCGTACTAAAAGAAACAACGAAGTCTTTTGTGCAAGAAAAGGTCTCACTAGGCTGACATGCGTGATTATTCGAGCCTCGAAAACTGCTTTATCGGGTTAGTTGCATCAGGTTCAGTGAGCTGGTCCGAGTCGAATTTACTTTTCGAACAGGATAGATCAGCGTGGCTTACAATATTCATGGCATCAACGAATGACAGAGTTTACTACTTTTTTCGCGCCCCACCCCAACTTAAAGCTGTTACTTTGTGCTGGTCGGTCTTCAGTGCTGCAATGATCCTGTTCGTTATAATGGGTGGAACTCTGTTCTTAAAGGATTACTACGCCAGGAAGGCCAACCCTGATCAGCCCGCCGAAGGACTGCGACCCCCCGTTCGCGAGAAATCGTATTACGGGGCGACCTAGACGTAAAGTCGCACTGTCACTTGCGACAGGAGTGTGAAGGCAGTAAGGCGTTTCCCCCAGGCGACCAACATGCCCATATTTATGGAAGCACCAATGCTACCTTCCTCCAAGGAAGGACTGGTTAGAAAAGGTTTGGCCCTAAAAATCGCACATTCCGACTGCCAAACAGCTGGCGCATTATTCCATAGGGCCGAAATAATTTTGAAACCAAAGACCTTTGGTGCCAGCCCTCTGCACCCGAGGAGAATATTAAGTTGTCGAATCCCCCAAAAAAATTACCGCCCGCTAGCTCACGGGCCAGGCTTTTGAGTTAGGTGCTATGGACAAGGTCCCCGAACTAAACGCCACATAATTCCACTTCCTAGTTAGTCAGATATTTGAGTCAGAATTAAGCTGGGGTACTTCAGCCAAACCCGTTCTTCGGTTTGGACAATAAAGAAGTATCACTTGTCCGCACGATTCATTGCATACAACTTCGAGTGCCTCCCACTGGATTGTAGGTGGCGTGTTCAGTGACTGCATGTCCACGAGCATGACCTTACAATTTGTGGGTGCAAAGTGCATACCAAAGGACGGGATAACTTTAGTCAGTTCATCCAAAGCACCTGCGCCTTCTACTCTTGAAAGGGGAGAATGATATCGTCTGCATAATCCAGATCGACAAGGTTTTTGTCAGAGGCTATTTGAACACCGGAGTTTTGAAGACCTTCCAGCGCTCATCTCATTATTTTATCGATCACGAAGTTAAACAGGAATGAGGAGAGTGGGCACCCTTGACGGACACCGCTTTCCAGTCGTAATCCTGAGAAATCAGTGGTGAGAAACCTGAGGCGACAAATCTGGCAACTGTACAACAGTACAAATGGTATTATGATACACACATCCTACGGGACACAGTGATGTGCCTTTTTAATGCCACAAGCACGAATCTGTAAAAGTGTTCTGGTCCTCGAGGTTCTTTCGTTGATTTCGTATGGCCGGCTGATGTCAGAGCCAATGCAGCTTCTGAGATGCGTGTGACTTTCCACAACCTCTAGTGTCACTCGTTGAATACTTGGAGGCATTTTTAAAAACTCCCCCGCAGCATAAAGTTGTTGGTACGAAACACATGCCTATAGATTAGGTGACTTGGTCAGCTTTCTCACTAGCGCTTGAACTTCCTGCACTTTCCGAAAAATGATAACAAAGTTGTCTGCATGTTCCAGGTCGACAAGATCTGAACACCGTGATCATAGAAACCTCCCAGTGGTTGCCTCGTCAATGACGAAAGTAAACGAAAATGGAGGGAGTGGGCCTCCTTGTCAGACACCATTGCTTGTAGGAAAGTTGTTACAGAGCTTCCCATACATTCATGTGCCCCGAAGTGTATATATGCAAACAGCGCATGATATTGACGAATACCTGTGGTACACCCTGTTGCATAAGCGTGTTGAAAACCAGCGAGCCAGTTGGCAGAACCGAACGCACCCTCGAAGTCAGCGAATACCAAAATTGTATGGTACCTATACGCATACCGCTATCTTAACACTTAACGGAGGTGAAGATGTGGTCCACAAAACCAATTCCCTGCCGGAATTCCCATTCCTGTTCTCAGACCACGTCTTCGTGCGCTCTCGCAAGACGGCGTAAAACAAGCGATGCAAGGATTCTAGTCACGACGGAATGAAGCTTGTTGCTCTGTGATTGCCACATTCACTGCGAGCATTTTCTTGAAAGTAGGCAGTGCCATCAGCTCGCTCCAGTTGGCTGGGTCTGTATCTTTCGCTCAGTAGAGGCAAATAAGTTAGATAAGCACCGATTGAGGATTTCACCCCCATACTTAAAGATGACGCGTTGGAATTTATCAAAAGCAACAGCTCGATGACGCTCGAGGGGGGGGGAGACATTCCTGAACCTCCGAATCCGTCGGATGTTTCAAGTTCATTACCCAGGGCATCGCCGACGATCAGGAATAGGATTGAGCGTTTGCAAGTGGCCAGGGGAGTGACTCAGACATTCGTCTTTTGCCCATACCGACGAGCCGTTCTTATCAGTGATTATTTCATCCACAAGACACCTATTTGAGCCTGTTGCGTATGTCAGACGGAATAGCCCTCATGCCTTCCCGGTCCCTCAGTTATCGGGACTCACCTTGCTTGTTGATCCGCGTAGATGCTTATTTTCACTCGTCGTCTGACAGTCCGTCGATTTGTATTGTACTCTCATCATATCTGGACGGTCGATGCACGGAGAGCGACTCCTCCTGGCGATCAAAAATGCAAATCGGTTGTCACCTAATTTGATCATCCTCATCATCGCCATCATCATTACCATCATCATTATCATTATTACCATCATCACCATCCTCATCCTCATCATCAATCATCATCAATCATTACCATCGGCATCATCATCATCATCCTCATTATCGTCACCATCATCGACATCATCATCATAGAGAGCAACATCAGTGTTGACACCGGTCCCTCACTGCCATATAACCATAAGGTTCTTCTAATTATATAATTTAATATATATGTGTAATATATATATATATATATGTATAATTAGATTGAAAAGAGGACAAACATATTGGATGCGGGAGGTGATCTAGTCCTGGCGTATATGATGATTGATGATGATTGATGATGATTGATGATGATTGATGATGATTGATGATGATTGATGATGATTGATGATGATTGATGATGATTGATGATGATTGATGATGATTGATGATGATTGATGATGATTGATGATGATTGATGATGATTGATGATGATTGATGATGATTGATGATGATTGATGATGATTGATGATGATTGATGATGATTGATGATGATTGATGATGATTGATGATGATTGATGATGATTGATGATGATTGATGATGATTGATGATGATTGATGATGATTGATGATGATTGATGATGATTGATGATGATTGATGATGATTGATGATGATTGATGATGATTGATGATGATTGATGATGATTGATGATGATTGATGATGATTGATGATGATTGATGATGATTGATGATGATTGATGATGATTGATGATGATTGATGATGATTGATGATGATTGATGATGATTGATGATGATTGATGATGATTGATGATGATTGATGATGATTGATGATGATTGATGATGATTGATGATGATTGATGATGATTGATGATGATTGATGATGATTGATGATGATTGATGATGATTGATGATGATTGATGATGATTGATGATGATTGATGATGATTGATGATGATTGATGATGATTGATGATGATTGATGATGATTGATGATGATTGATGATGATTGATGATGATTGATGATGATTGATGATGATTGATGATGATTGATGATGATTGATGATGATTGATGATGATTGATGATGATTGATGATGATTGATGATGATTGATGATGATTGATGATGATTGATGATGATTGATGATGATTGATGATGATTGATGATGATTGATGATGATTGATGATGATTGATGATGATTGATGATGATTGATGATGATTGATGATGATTGATGATGATTGATGATGATTGATGATGATTGATGATGATTGATGATGATTGATGATGATTGATGATGATTGATGATGATTGATGATGATTGATGATGATTGATGATGATTGATGATGATTGATGATGATTGATGATGATTGATGATGATTGATGATGATTGATGATGATTGATGATGATTGATGATGATTGATGATGATTGATGATGATTGATGATGATTGATGATGATTGATGATGATTGATGATGATTGATGATGATTGATGATGATTGATGATGATTGATGATGATTGATGATGATTGATGATGATTGATGATGATTGATGATGATTGATGATGATTGATGATGATTGATGATGATTGATGATGATTGATGATGATTGATGATGATTGATGATGATTGATGATGATTGATGATGATTGATGATGATTGATGATGATTGATGATGATTGATGATGATTGATGATGATTGATGATGATTGATGATGATTGATGATGATTGATGATGATTGATGATGATTGATGATGATTGATGATGATTGATGATGATTGATGATGATTGATGATGATTGATGATGATTGATGATGATTGATGATGATTGATGATGATTGATGATGATTGATGATGATTGATGATGATTGATGATGATTGATGATGATTGATGATGATTGATGATGATTGATGATGATTGATGATGATTGATGATGATTGATGATGATTGATGATGATTGATGATGATTGATGATGATTGATGATGATTGATGATGATTGATGATGATTGATGATGATTGATGATGATTGATGATGATTGATGATGATTGATGATGATTGATGATGATTGATGATGATTGATGATGATTGATGATGATTGATGATGATTGATGATGATTGATGATGATTGATGATGATTGATGATGATTGATGATGATTGATGATGATTGATGATGATTGATGATGATTGATGATGATTGATGATGATTGATGATGATTGATGATGATTGATGATGATTGATGATGATTGATGATGATTGATGATGATTGATGATGATTGATGATGATTGATGATGATTGATGATGATTGATGATGATTGATGATGATTGATGATGATTGATGATGATTGATGATGATTGATGATGATTGATGATGATTGATGATGATTGATGATGATTGATGATGATTGATGATGATTGATGATGATTGATGATGATTGATGATGATTGATGATGATTGATGATGATTGATGATGATTGATGATGATTGATGATGATTGATGATGATTGATGATGATTGATGATGATTGATGATGATTGATGATGATTGATGATGATTGATGATGATTGATGATGATTGATGATGATTGATGATGATTGATGATGATTGATGATGATTGATGATGATTGATGATGATTGATGATGATTGATGATGATTGATGATGATTGATGATGATTGATGATGATTGATGATGATTGATGATGATTGATGATGATTGATGATGATTGATGATGATTGATGATGATTGATGATGATTGATGATGATTGATGATGATTGATGATGATTGATGATGATTGATGATGATTGATGATGATTGATGATGATTGATGATGATTGATGATGATTGATGATGATTGATGATGATTGATGATGATTGATGATGATTGATGATGATTGATGATGATTGATGATGATTGATGATGATTGATGATGATTGATGATGATTGATGATGATTGATGATGATTGATGATGATTGATGATGATTGATGATGATTGATGATGATTGATGATGATTGATGATGATTGATGATGATTGATGATGATTGATGATGATTGATGATGATTGATGATGATTGATGATGATTGATGATGATTGATGATGATTGATGATGATTGATGATGATTGATGATGATTGATGATGATTGATGATGATTGATGATGATTGATGATGATTGATGATGATTGATGATGATTGATGATGATTGATGATGATTGATGATGATTGATGATGATTGATGATGATTGATGATGATTGATGATGATTGATGATGATTGATGATGATTGATGATGATTGATGATGATTGATGATGATTGATGATGATTGATGATGATTGATGATGATTGATGATGATTGATGATGATTGATGATGATTGATGATGATTGATGATGATTGATGATGATTGATGATGATTGATGATGATTGATGATGATTGATGATGATTGATGATGATTGATGATGATTGATGATGATTGATGATGATTGATGATGATTGATGATGATTGATGATGATTGATGATGATTGATGATGATTGATGATGATTGATGATGATTGATGATGATTGATGATGATTGATGATGATTGATGATGATTGATGATGATTGATGATGATTGATGATGATTGATGATGATTGATGATGATTGATGATGATTGATGATGATTGATGATGATTGATGATGATTGATGATGATTGATGATGATTGATGATGATTGATGATGATTGATGATGATTGATGATGATTGATGATGATTGATGATGATTGATGATGATTGATGATGATTGATGATGATTGATGATGATTGATGATGATTGATGATGATTGATGATGATTGATGATGATTGATGATGATTGATGATGATTGATGATGATTGATGATGATTGATGATGATTGATGATGATTGATGATGATTGATGATGATTGATGATGATTGATGATGATTGATGATGATTGATGATGATTGATGATGATTGATGATGATTGATGATGATTGATGATGATTGATGATGATTGATGATGATTGATGATGATTGATGATGATTGATGATGATTGATGATGATTGATGATGATTGATGATGATTGATGATGATTGATGATGATTGATGATGATTGATGATGATTGATGATGATTGATGATGATTGATGATGATTGATGATGATTGATGATGATTGATGATGATTGATGATGATTGATGATGATTGATGATGATTGATGATGATTGATGATGATTGATGATGATTGATGATGATTGATGATGATTGATGATGATTGATGATGATTGATGATGATTGATGATGATTGATGATGATTGATGATGATTGATGATGATTGATGATGATTGATGATGATTGATGATGATTGATGATGATTGATGATGATTGATGATGATTGATGATGATTGATGATGATTGATGATGATTGATGATGATTGATGATGATTGATGATGATTGATGATGATTGATGATGATTGATGATGATTGATGATGATTGATGATGATTGATGATGATTGATGATGATTGATGATGATTGATGATGATTGATGATGATTGATGATGATTGATGATGATTGATGATGATTGATGATGATTGATGATGATTGATGATGATTGATGATGATTGATGATGATTGATGATGATTGATGATGATTGATGATGATTGATGATGATTGATGATGATTGATGATGATTGATGATGATTGATGATGATTGATGATGATTGATGATGATTGATGATGATTGATGATGATTGATGATGATTGATGATGATTGATGATGATTGATGATGATTGATGATGATTGATGATGATTGATGATGATTGATGATGATTGATGATGATTGATGATGATTGATGATGATTGATGATGATTGATGATGATTGATGATGATTGATGATGATTGATGATGATTGATGATGATTGATGATGATTGATGATGATTGATGATGATTGATGATGATTGATGATGATTGATGATGATTGATGATGATTGATGATGATTGATGATGATTGATGATGATTGATGATGATTGATGATGATTGATGATGATTGATGATGATGATGATGATGATGATGATGATGATGATGATGATGGATGGTGGCTGGGTCATGTGTTAAGAACGCTCATGTTAGGATGGAATGATGTTACGAAAAGTTTGGGTGCTGTTCCGTTGCCTGGATTGGGTCCCTCCGTGTACCTGGCTGGAAACACTGAACGATATAACAGCTAATCCATGTCAGTGGCGTTCATACTGTCAGTTTCTATCCAGATTGTTTAACTGAGTGTTGGACATGTAGACACCTTGGATGCTTGCGTTAGAGTAGACCTAGGTTCTACTCCGTGCCCCATTTCTTTCTTTGGTCCCAGCAGTCAAATTTATTCAAATAAACATACGTGGCTGTACGGCAGTGAAGTACCAGTGTTCGCATCTAGTGTGGTAAATGATGGTGATCATATAAGCGGCCCGGATGACCGTTCCTGTTCTTCCTGCCGACCGGGGCGTTCGTGACAGACCTCGATGAAACCTATCTTTCTCAGCTGGATAACGAAACTGCACAAAGACGAGTGTTCACTGGAATTCAGTCCAGGAACGCGCGTTCACCTCCCACGGCGTTTATTCCACGAGTCACCGCTTCTGGATGACCAAACACACGGAGAGTCAAATTTGAAAGAGCTGAGTTCGTCCTTTGCGTTTTTGAGATGCACGACCACACTTGGTTCTTGTATGCTGCCATCAGAGAAATAGCTTGGTTGAAGTACCCCGCTCGAGGTTTTAACTCAAGGCTGAATGCAGCTGATTCGCATCAAATGATCAGGAATCTTGTCTTGTTGGGTACCGTAGCCATATCTGCCGCCTTTACCTACATATACATATCTGACTGGCGTGGTGTGGGTCAACGTTTTTTGGCGATCCGAACCCTGCGCCTTCATTCTCTTTTTTCTCCTGAGCGCAGTCTGACGGTGGTCATTTCAATTATTGCGTAATAACCTGAGTGATAGCCGGCAGGTTAATTTGCTGTGTGTGATGGAATGATACCGTTGTTTGTTCATGTTGATAAACTTTGATTAGAAATGTTTTACTCATATACAGTAGGGTGCCATGATATAGTTTAGGGTAGCCCTCTTCCAGTTATCTGCTCTCATGGATACCTTGTTAAGGGCGGTAGAGAATTCTTGCCAGTGTCCTCTAAAGAGGATTTTCTATAAATCTGGATTTGGAGAAGCCGGAATATCTACGTCAACCATCACTGAATGGAGAGATATGTTCATTTTCTGTTCAGTCTTCAAGCGGTTTTTTTACGTAGTTCGTTCGAGATATCTCTTAATTGTTTGTTCTTTTTATGATGCATTTCATCTGCTGATCAATATATAATCCCACTGCCTGAGTCTTGGTGAAAAACGTAGGTCCCTTTATAACTTAACGGTGGTTTACGTACGTGTTAATCTCTGCAAACATGTCGTTCACATGGCAAGGCTTCTGGGACATTCTCTCTCCTAAGAATGGCTAAGTTCCATTTTTCATATGGTGTCCTGAGTGTTGGCGCATACATAATTTTCGAATATCGTACTTTTTCACCCTATAACGGATGCAACTATACTTTCTGGATGCACGCTTATCTATTGGCTTTCTTCATTCCTTTCAGCTTCGATCTGGCCTCTTTCAGAGAACTGAGGACGAGTCAATATGTCACTGGAAGATTTTCACACTGCAGTTACAGATGGTGAGTGTATTATGTGGGCCACTCAGTCTTCTAATACATTCTTCAAGAAGCCATTTAAACATGATTGTGCATCACGTGCGTCTTTTGCCGTAGCCAGTTAAATCGTTTGGTTGCGCCGTCTGACGCACGCGTCATCCAAGTCTTTTGCTGCAAGACTTTGGGACCAAACCTAGGCGATAGACTTCCAAACGAGCTAACCAGTGTGGTTGACAAATTTGTATAGTTTTGATGTTTTGGATCGACTTGTGACACCTCCGCTATTCGATGTGACATTTAATAATATGGTAATCCAGCTTCCTACACTCTAGTCATTTGTTGAAGGCTCTAGATAGCACCGCAGTGCAGAAACTGGCAGTGCATTTGGTTTCTGTGCCCTAGGCTCAGCGATGAACAACAAAAGAGCTCAACGCTACTTACTGTGAGAACTCAGGGGAGCGTTGCATACTGGCATATGCTACCAGCAGTCAGCCAAATGCCAAAGGGCCGCGTTGCCTAGGGTTTCAACTAGTCATCATCGAATACTGTTGATTCAGTCTGGAGGCATCCACACAACAAACCGCTGCATCAGGTCAAGTGTTTGCGTCTCAAAAAGTGGGTTCTGGAAAGGACCATGTATCTCGGTTAGTTTTCCAGGCGAGTACGACTAACTCTCCAAAGTTCCGCAGTTTATGTCACCTGCCTGTTCGGTCAACCAGACAAGAAACACGGAAACTAATGGACGGAAACGACCTCACGCTTGGACACAGCTGCAATTGTCGGCAACTGTTGGAAAATTTTCGGGTTGATCCGTCACATTTCAGGCCAACGGCAAGGTGAATGCTCACTGCGAACAAACAAAGAAACGTCAAGTATCAGTCAGAAAACACCAACCTTTACGCCGTCTATTGTTAACTGTAATGCCGTTAGGTGGTGTAACCCAGCAGAAATAACCAGAATTCCAAAGAACATAAAATGCACGAGTAAAAACGGTATTGGTGATGAAGTCTACAGAACCTCTCTCGTTGACTGTGGAACATCGAATCGTTATTTATGAAAAAAACCCATAAAACTATTAATAGAACGGCATGTGTGAATAGTCAAGATATCACTGAGAGAAATTGCAGCTACATGCTTCGGCATGTTACTGTTGTACCCTAGACCATTAAAATAGGAAAGTCCCGTACTAAAAGAAACAACGAAGTCTTTTGTGCAAGAAAAGGTCTCACTAGGCTGACATGCGTGATTATTCGAGCCTCGAAAACTGCTTTATCGGGTTAGTTGCATCAGGTTCAGTGAGCTGGTCCGAGTCGAATTTACTTTTCGAACAGGATAGATCAGCGTGGCTTACAATATTCATGGCATCAACGAATGACAGAGTTTACTACTTTTTTCGCGCCCCACCCCAACTTAAAGCTGTTACTTTGTGCTGGTCGGTCTTCAGTGCTGCAATGATCCTGTTCGTTATAATGGGTGGAACTCTGTTCTTAAAGGATTACTACGCCAGGAAGGCCAACCCTGATCAGCCCGCCGAAGGACTGCGACCCCCCGTTCGCGAGAAATCGTATTACGGGGCGACCTAGACGTAAAGTCGCACTGTCACTTGCGACAGGAGTGTGAAGGCAGTAAGGCGTTTCCCCCAGGCGACCAACATGCCCATATTTATGGAAGCACCAATGCTACCTTCCTCCAAGGAAGGACTGGTTAGAAAAGGTTTGGCCCTAAAAATCGCACATTCCGACTGCCAAACAGCTGGCGCATTATTCCATAGGGCCGAAATAATTTTGAAACCAAAGACCTTTGGTGCCAGCCCTCTGCACCCGAGGAGAATATTAAGTTGTCGAATCCCCCAAAAAAATTACCGCCCGCTAGCTCACGGGCCAGGCTTTTGAGTTAGGTGCTATGGACAAGGTCCCCGAACTAAACGCCACATAATTCCACTTCCTAGTTAGTCAGATATTTGAGTCAGAATTAAGCTGGGGTACTTCAGCCAAACCCGTTCTTCGGTTTGGACAATAAAGAAGTATCACTTGTCCGCACGATTCATTGCATACAACTTCGAGTGCCTCCCACTGGATTGTAGGTGGCGTGTTCAGTGACTGCATGTCCACGAGCATGACCTTACAATTTGTGGGTGCAAAGTGCATACCAAAGGACGGGATAACTTTAGTCAGTTCATCCAAAGCACCTGCGCCTTCTACTCTTGAAAGGGGAGAATGATATCGTCTGCATAATCCAGATCGACAAGGTTTTTGTCAGAGGCTATTTGAACACCGGAGTTTTGAAGACCTTCCAGCGCTCATCTCATTATTTTATCGATCACGAAGTTAAACAGGAATGAGGAGAGTGGGCACCCTTGACGGACACCGCTTTCCAGTCGTAATCCTGAGAAATCAGTGGTGAGAAACCTGAGGCGACAAATCTGGCAACTGTACAACAGTACAAATGGTATTATGATACACACATCCTACGGGACACAGTGATGTGCCTTTTTAATGCCACAAGCACGAATCTGTAAAAGTGTTCTGGTCCTCGAGGTTCTTTCGTTGATTTCGTATGGCCGGCTGATGTCAGAGCCAATGCAGCTTCTGAGATGCGTGTGACTTTCCACAACCTCTAGTGTCACTCGTTGAATACTTGGAGGCATTTTTAAAAACTCCCCCGCAGCATAAAGTTGTTGGTACGAAACACATGCCTATAGATTAGGTGACTTGGTCAGCTTTCTCACTAGCGCTTGAACTTCCTGCACTTTCCGAAAAATGATAACAAAGTTGTCTGCATGTTCCAGGTCGACAAGATCTGAACACCGTGATCATAGAAACCTCCCAGTGGTTGCCTCGTCAATGACGAAAGTAAACGAAAATGGAGGGAGTGGGCCTCCTTGTCAGACACCATTGCTTGTAGGAAAGTTGTTACAGAGCTTCCCATACATTCATGTGCCCCGAAGTGTATATATGCAAACAGCGCATGATATTGACGAATACCTGTGGTACACCCTGTTGCATAAGCGTGTTGAAAACCAGCGAGCCAGTTGGCAGAACCGAACGCACCCTCGAAGTCAGCGAATACCAAAATTGTATGGTACCTATACGCATACCGCTATCTTAACACTTAACGGAGGTGAAGATGTGGTCCACAAAACCAATTCCCTGCCGGAATTCCCATTCCTGTTCTCAGACCACGTCTTCGTGCGCTCTCGCAAGACGGCGTAAAACAAGCGATGCAAGGATTCTAGTCACGACGGAATGAAGCTTGTTGCTCTGTGATTGCCACATTCACTGCGAGCATTTTCTTGAAAGTAGGCAGTGCCATCAGCTCGCTCCAGTTGGCTGGGTCTGTATCTTTCGCTCAGTAGAGGCAAATAAGTTAGATAAGCACCGATTGAGGATTTCACCCCCATACTTAAAGATGACGCGTTGGAATTTATCAAAAGCAACAGCTCGATGACGCTCGAGGGGGGGGGAGACATTCCTGAACCTCCGAATCCGTCGGATGTTTCAAGTTCATTACCCAGGGCATCGCCGACGATCAGGAATAGGATTGAGCGTTTGCAAGTGGCCAGGGGAGTGACTCAGACATTCGTCTTTTGCCCATACCGACGAGCCGTTCTTATCAGTGATTATTTCATCCACAAGACACCTATTTGAGCCTGTTGCGTATGTCAGACGGAATAGCCCTCATGCCTTCCCGGTCCCTCAGTTATCGGGACTCACCTTGCTTGTTGATCCGCGTAGATGCTTATTTTCACTCGTCGTCTGACAGTCCGTCGATTTGTATTGTACTCTCATCATATCTGGACGGTCGATGCACGGAGAGCGACTCCTCCTGGCGATCAAAAATGCAAATCGGTTGTCACCTAATTTGATCATCCTCATCATCGCCATCATCATTACCATCATCATTATCATTATTACCATCATCACCATCCTCATCCTCATCATCAATCATCATCAATCATTACCATCGGCATCATCATCATCATCCTCATTATCGTCACCATCATCGACATCATCATCATAGAGAGCAACATCAGTGTTGACACCGGTCCCTCACTGCCATATAACCATAAGGTTCTTCTAATTATATAATTTAATATATATGTGTAATATATATATATATATATGTATAATTAGATTGAAAAGAGGACAAACATATTGGATGCGGGAGGTGATCTAGTCCTGGCGTATATCAAACGCTCAATCCGACAATCTGGAAAGAAAATAACCACGAACGCCACTCACATCGATCAGCTGCCATTTATCTAGCGAAGCGCAGGAGGGGTCACGGAGGCTTCATCCTGGAAGGTGTAAAACACCAAGAGCACAATCGATTCCATCAATTTGTCAGTGTACTAATTTGCCGTGTACCATAGGCACATTGGTTCCAACAGCTGGGAGAGTGCGGGAGATACAGCCAAGCCTTGGAGGTGATGGCAGTTCAGTTAGCTCGGGAATCGGGTAGCTACGCATTGAGGGCGATAGCTCTAATAATAATAATAATAATAATAATAATAATAATACCCGTTCAGCTGCAGCACCCCTCCGGTGCCTAGCTGCCATGCCACCCAAAGGAAGCACGAGGGCTGAGGTACTGCCAAGTTGCCCAAGCCTAGGCAGGGGAAGTCGAAAGGCAGAGGTCGGGTTCGAACCACTGACCTTCCGGTCAGTAAATTCGTGCTCCAAACACTTGAGCCATCTCGCGATAGCTTTGATGCACGAGCACCACTGACTGCGCGGTTGGGCAATTTCTGCTGGTGTTATTAACCATTGGTGAGTTGAGTCCCGGGGTCCCCATCCAGAGAGGCGGCATTTGTCGACCCGATTAAGTTTACTGGTTAGTGTTTTCATACTTCGTTACCAGGTCATACACTGTCCACCTCTCGGTCGCTTCCACTCAGCACGGGGCTGGGAAAAGAGCGCTGCGAGGCAGACGGTCTTCCGGCATGCGGAGTACATGTTCTAACCAGCGTTACCTATGAAGCGTGAGTAATTCATCTATCGCGGGAGAGTTTCTCCTTCCTAAGACCCTCTGGCGTACTTCTGCATTACTTATCCGATGTTTCCGCTAGATATGACCAATGCCTCGGAGGCACCAACGGTCCAACACTGACATCTTTCTCTGTGCGTAGAGACCTCGTTTCTGATCCATAAAGCACCGCGGCTATGTAAATTCTGCCCGTGATAGACAAACTGGCGCCACGTCGGCGCCATAGGTGTCGGAGGTTGGCAAAAGCTGCCCTGATCTTCCCGATTCTAGAAGTAACCTCGTTTCCAGCCCGTCCACCGGAACTTGTACAACTGTCCAGGTAAACAAATTTATCTGCCACGTCGCTTGGTTTGTCTGCAATCATGAGGTTTGGGTTTGACCCAACCCAATCTTATAGCAGCACTTTACACTTTACAGGTGTGAAGTGCACGCCAAATCGTGCAGCAGAGTTATTTAGGCTATTTGAAATGATTTGCATTTTTGGAGGGTCTGAACAATGGAGAACAATATTGTCTGCATACTCAATGTCTGTGAGCGAACGTCCCGAAAGCATTTCGACTCTTGAGGTTTCAGATGCAGGCAGGCAGACAGCACATCAATAACGAAGCTGAATAGGAAAGATGAGGGAGGGCAGGCTTGTCTTACACCACTGGACGTGGTGGAGTCAGTCGAAAGCTTGTTGTATACTCGTAAGCGCCCACAGGAGTTCGCCTACAGTGCGCTCATAAGGAATATAAATTTGGAAGGGACTCATGTGATCGCCAGACACCGCCAACGTTTCTGACGATCGGCAGAATAAAAAACAGCTTTCAGATCAAGAAAAGCGAACAGGCTTGTCTTACACCACTGGACGTGGTGGAGTCAGTCGAAAGCTTGTTGTATACTCGTAAGCGCCCACAGGAGTTCGCCTACAGTGCGCTCATAAGGAATATAAATTTGGAAGGGACTCATGTGATCGCCAGACACCGCCAACGTTTCTGACGATCGGCAGAATAAAAAACAGCTTTCAGATCAAGAAAAGCGAACAATGTGGGACGTCTGAAGGAATGGCGCTGTTCAAGAATTTGTCTCAAGGTAAAGATATGATCGATACATCCTCGACCAGGGCGAAGCCCAACTTGGTTCTCACGAATCTGTTTCTCCCGATACTCGATGAACCTGCGCAAAATAATGCCAGAGAGCACCTTAAATGGGACGGATATCAGGCTGATACCCCGATGGTTTTTACATGACGTTTTTGCGCAGTTTTTGAAAAATGAGATGACTGTCGAGGAGCTCCATTCGGCTGGTATTCTGTTTTCGTTCCAAATCTCCTGCGGTTTGGTTGTCAGACTGTTCACCAGGACCTCGCCGTCTTCTTTGAAGAGTACGGGGTGCAGACCATCCGAGCCGGGTGCTTTGTCGCGCTTCAGGATTGATATCTCATGCTGGATTTCGGTTGCTGATGGCGAATTGGTGTCAATATTCAATTCAGGCCTGCTGGGTTCTTCTAGCTATTGTGTCGAAGGAGACTAGCTGAACTGTCCTTTGAAATGCTCAGCCCACCGCTCAAGACGACGAGTGAATTGCCGTTTCATCTTTTTCGCGTATTGTTTCCCTGACACCTGCCTCCTTTTGACCGGTTGATCGAACCACTTGCAACAGGGCGCGGCTGTTGCCTGCAATGAATGTCTTCTCCATCTCCTGAGCCTTCGAAAGCCACCGGTGTCTGAGGGATCTGCGTGCGCCATCACAGTCCCTAGTTGCTAGTATGGCCTTTCTGGCAGCAATAAGATCTGCTGATTTCGGCGATGTCCAGTGTTCACTTAGTCGAGTTAGGTGGGCTGGACAGACAGTTCTGAAAGTTGACAGCATGACTTCTTTAACCCGCTTCCATTTAATCTTCAAACAATCTTCGTCATTCGGTTGACTGTGTGTTTTCAGTAGCTTTCTAGCAAGGGTAGCTCGATACTCTTGAGCTACTGAAGCTTGTCGACGTTGATGAACAGAGCTGCTCTGCTTTGGCACACGTAATGCTGACGTGTGCCAGGGCAGCTCTTCGCTCACCGGCCTTCCAAACTCCCTTTCCATCCATCGAACAACACCCAAGCTCTCCATAACCTATTTCGCGCCCTTCCGCCAAGTAATACGTTGTGCACCTTGTGCGGATATCACTACGTTGGCAGACTTTAAAAAACTGAAGCAAGTTGATCGGGACGCTGTTACTCTGGCCCACACAGAAGCCACCAAGTGAGTGTTGGCAGATTGTGCGTACGATCGCGTAGTTTTTTTTATCATGCCCTCATCCTGAAGAGCCACTCACTTTACCCAGCCGTCGTTAGTTTGTCACGAAGAGACTGGACCTTACCATGGTGTGGCGGTTTGCGCACCTCAGCGACCCGTTGAGCAGGGGAGTGTCCCTGCGACACTCACAGTCCCTCATACCAGGTTGGTCAATGGCTAGAGGTCTGACGAACACAGTCTCCTGGTCCTCCAGGTTGGGGGTTGGAACATTCGGGGTCATTCGATACAGAAACAGGAATTTCTGAAAGGCTTCGACGGATGTTTCCTCCCCTCGAGCTTTAAGCAAGGCCCTCTTGAATATATCGTCGAGTCTTTCTGCTTGACCATTCGATCGGGGGTGGTACGGTGGTGAACGAACGTGTGTTATAGCATGTCGAGTGCAAAACTCGTGGAACTCAGCCGTGAACCATTGTCTGAGACAATGGACTGCGCTAAGCCATGCTGGCTGAAAATGTTGGATAACACACGCAACGTACTAGATGTTTTTGGAGAGGACACCGGAATGATTTCAGGCCACTTGGAAAAAGCGTCAATGAAAACCAAATAGGAAGTGCTACGTATCGGTCCTGCGTAATCAATGTGGACCCGAGACCAAGGCTTCCCAGATCGAGGCCAGGGAACCGGAGGTTGATGTGGCAGGTTCTTGGCAGCTTGTCGGCATCGGGAGCAGCGTTTTACAAAATCAGTGATGTACTGGTCCATGTGCGGCCAGTAGGCGTAACTGCAAGCTATTGACTTCATGCGGTTTATTCCTGGGTATCCGGAATGGGACTGACGGAGGACTTGATTTCGTAAAGATTGAGGAATCACGACGCGATCTCCGAACATTAAGCGACCACCAATGCATCTCGGCGATGAAGGAGCTGTCGAAGGCAATCATCTTTGGCGTTCAGAGGCCATCGAGAACTCTCGAACTAGATCGCTTTTTGAAGCTTCGGATCAGCCATGGTAGCTTGTTGAACCTCTGTCACTGCCACGGGTAGTGCACGAACAAACTGGACCAACTGGGGGCCGGCTGCGTCCTCGAAAGCAACCTGCGCGATATCTCCGTGAGTTGGCTGATTGCTGTTCAGGCGAAATAATGCACCGCCATGACCGAAGTCGGTGGTGCGACGACATTGAATATCAAAGTCATAGCCCAACATAATAAGCGTCCACCTTTGAAGGCGATTGGCAGAGTGTGCGGGAACACCTTTCTTTGAACCGAAAATAGACATTAGGGGTTTGTGATCGGTAAGTGGGGTGAAACGTCGACCGTACAACAACTTGTGGAAACGCCGGACGGTGAACGCTTCTTCCTCTATCTTTCCATGTCGCTGTTCTGCTGGCGTTGGTGATTTCGACGCGTGCATGATGGTCTTCTACGATCCGTCTGGGAAGACGTGCAGAATGACTGCACCGACTCTGAAACTAGAGGCATCAGTTGCCACGACGATTGGTAGCTTTGGGTCGTAGTGGGTCAGTAGCAGATCGGAACTAAGCATCGCCTTTAGCTTGCAGAATGCTTCTTCGCATTCTTCTGACCAACGTCAGAGGACGTGCTTTCCAAGCAATTGATCTAGTGGGGGTCGAATGTCGTGTAGCGAAGGCAAGAATGCTGAATAATATCTGATTAACCCCAAAAAGGAACATAGTGATGGGACGTCCTTGGGAGGTGGCATCTGTTGTATAGCTTGAACGTTCTCCGGGTCAGGATGACCAGAGGCGTCAAAAATGAAACCAAGATACTTCACTGTTGTCAAGAATAGTTCACTCTACTGAAAAAGGCTTGTATCTCTCCTTTGTCTTCAAAGATGATGACTATGTCGTCTGAAGTCTCCAGATCGACAAGGTTCTCGCCAGCAACAAATTGAACACCGGGATTGAAGACCCTCCAGCGATCGCCTCATTACTGCATCAACGACGAAGTTGAACAAGAATGAAGGGAGCGGTTATCTTTAAGACTCACTGGCTCTACGAGAAAGGTTCATTCTTTCGCAATGTCAACGGGTAATCTAGACTGTTACTTCTGATGTGTGCAAAATATGTAGACCTAGATGTTGTCTCATGTACTGCATACAACGGAATCATTAGCTCACCTTCGCAAACCTCTGTTATCTTGACCTAATGAATAGAAGTCCGCATTTGAGATAAAAGTCACTGATTCGCTCCCCATAGAATTGAGAACTCGAGGGTCTAGTCATTTAACGTGGTTGACCTGTTCAGTGTTGTCGTATCGGCAGCCCAACTCAGATGTGTCTATTTCTGCACACGATACCGATGCCAACGTTCTTGTGGCGTTAGAGTTTTGGTCGGCGTGTGTTCCAAAATGTATTGTGTAAAACCCTAACTTTATTACAATCGGTTCATCTCTACCCACTCAGGTGATTTTGCCAAAGTGAAGCTGTTGTTGTCCGCAGACAGCACACTTGTGAACGAGGTAAATGAAGTAAGCAATCCTTTGACTGTTTGCAACCAATAACTTACTGCAGAGTGGAATGTCACCCTTACACCAGGCATGTTTTCGAGGTCATGTGGATGTCGTCGAATACCTACTGCAAAATGGTGCCGACGTGAATTCTAAAGATCAGAAGCAGGGCTACACTGCACTGATGTTCGCTGCAATCACAGGTTGGTTTTGTTTTCGTCTAACCGTCTCGGATAGGAAATCGTCCACTGACCAAATTGCTTCTCCAACGGGGTGCTCGTATCAATGATACTAATAAAATAGGACGGACAGCCGCTCAGATGGCTTCATTTGTGGGTAATGCCGAAATCTCACTAGCACTTTTATCGGTAACCAGGCAACCAGAGTGTATCAACTGTAATTAACAATTTCCTGGAGGAATATGAGCTCGAGTTCTATACTCGGAGCACAGCCCCTACGAAACTCAGAATCCATACGAACACAGCCCGGATTCTATACGACTTGTTGCTCGATATCAACTTCACCCCTGTTAAAGTGAGTTGTGGAGGCATTTTTATATGGTGTAGGAAGTCCTCTGACTTGCCAAGCTAGCCATTTTATGGACCCACTAACGAAATTTTGTCTTTTTTGCTCCATTATCAGGTGAATTGTTGCTACCGGTGCGTCGTATTTGCAAGACTCGTTCCCAAATTGCTGTGATTATGAAGGCTGAAGATGCATTAAGACTAAGAAGTGCACAAATATTCAGTCCGTAAACTCTGTGAACACGTGTACACAGACGGCGTTAGGTCAGTTGCACTTGAGCAACAAAGGCCAACCAGTGGGAATGGTAGTCACAAGGTCAATGGGACGTGCATGTTTGTATCGATTATTCGTCGGAAACTGCTGCAGTGTCTAGTGATGAAGGTTGTACCTTCTGAATTATTGTCTTTTATAAAGGCTTTATATGCCCCCTCCCATGGGCTAGTACGTGTCTTCCTCAAATTCTCTCCTAAGTTCACTACATCCAGCGGTGTCAGTCAAGAGTGTTCCCTGTCGTCCTTTCTCTTAAACATCGTAATCGATGTGCTCCTCGAGTCTTCTCTACCTGCCTCTAACATCTCGGGTATCGAAATACTCCTCGGGCGTTTGCTCACGGACATTGAGTACACCGACAATATTGCTCTCCTTTGGCGAGACCCTTTAGGACTGCAGACTATGTTAAATAACCTACAGTTCTGCGGCGCAGTTCAGTATTCGCTTCGCACCTGTTCAGTATAGAGTGCTGCTGCAGGGTTGAGTGGGGCCAAAGCCAAACCTCATGTCTGCAAGTGAACCGATCAATGTGGTAAATAAGTTAATCTATCTGAGCAGCTGTATAAACCATGGCGGACTGGTGAAAGACGAAATCACTTCCCAAATCGGGAAGGCTATTGTATCGTTTGCCAACCTTCGACGTTTGTGGCGCCGACGTGACGTCAGCTTGATGTCAAGGTTAGAGTGTGCAACGCCGCGTTCCGATCTGTCCTAATTTGTGGATTAGAGATGTGGCTGTTTCATGCCGAAAATATTCGAAGACTGTTTGGCCGTAGGTTCACTAGCAGTCTGCTAGCCCGCTGCAACAAAGCGCTCAAAGCCTAAATGAAGTAATAAGATTAATAAATACTAATGAAAAATTAGACGTTGTACACATTATCTTTGAGAATACCACAGCCACCGCTCGTTGGGAAGTAAGCAGATGCGATAAATAGGCAGTGATTAGCAGCGCGTCTCCGGATATTTTAATGGACGTTGCGAAACAAACTGCATAAATGGCCACTATCTGCGGACAACCATTCAAGTAGAGATCCTTCAGCTCGGTGGTTTGTAGCAATGGGATGATGACATATTTGGTTGCACAGTTATGGTTGCGCGTGTCCTTATGCAATGCTCATACTACCTCCAATATCCAACCCTTAAGCAACATGCCTCCACAGTTATTTCAACCTTCTATTTGGAGTGGCAGGTGACTTTGTTTGACATCTTTCCATATCTCTATCACTGGACCCTATTAAGTTGCATTTTCTTCAACAACGCAGCATGTGCAGCGCAGTACATTTCGACGTTATCAAGCTAAACACTGTTGCCTGACTAATGACCCTAGAAGTAGAAGCGGTCGAGAAATCTAGGAGTCCCCGTTATGTGACGGCTACATAACTGTCAAATAGCCACCCAGCATCTTTAGCTGGTGGTTATCTGCAACATCAAAACCACCAAATAACCATTATTCTGCCTATCTTGAGGATTAAAATCCAACTGTAAGCCGTGTTTGCATGTTAAGTGACAGACGGACATCATCATCGTCAGGATACCAAAAGTGTTCAACACTGATTCTTCGCTGCCGTGCAGCCATAATTTATGCGAAAGCCTTGTTGTGAACAAAAGAATAATGGTGGACAAGGAAGGTAAGCGTGTTCATCGCAGACCTCTTTTCACTGCGCACCGTGCTAAGCGGGAGCGACCGAGAGGTGAATAGTGTATGAAACTGCTAACCAGTAAACTTATTCGGGTCATCAAATGCCGCCTCCCTAGATGACGGTCGTCGGAATTAAACCACCAATGCTTAATGACACCGGCAGACATGGCTCAGTCAGGCACTAGCGCTCTTGCATCAAAGCTACATTTTTCATTGCTTAGCTGCCCAGTTCCCGAACTAACTGAACAAGTCGTCGCCTCCTGTGCTTAGCTATATCTTTCAATTCCCGCCATCGAAACTGTAGCAGCTGGAACCAGCATATCCTTGCTACATGGTTTATATCCGAACCAATATGCCTTGTGACACGATAGGTGTTTCAAATGGGCAAACGTGACCGAAGTCTCAGAGTTTCGTACACTGACCTCATCTGTCACATCACAGGTACGTAAAACGCCTCAAAACTTCGAGTGCTCCTCGTTGGATCGCAGTTGGCATGTTTAGTATATGCATATCCAGAAGCATGGCCTTACAGTTTTATGGGTAGAAAGCGCCGCCAAATAACGGGGTGACTTTGAGAGTCTTCCAGCGTTCGTCTCATTATCACGTCCTGAGTGGGCACCCCTGACGGGCGCCACTTTGTGTATGAATCCTTCTAGAGAGCTCTCCATATACTCTCACACACCCGGAAGTCTGAGAATACAAAAACCAATTATGTTCGTGAACTTCCAGGTCATTCCTTGCTGGGCAAGCGTGTTAATTAGAACATACCGGTAAACCGAGTCCAATGCATCTTGGAAATCCGGGAACCAAAAATTGGGTAGTTTATATGTATGGAATTGCTCCAGTACTTGACAGAGTGTAAAATTTTTTGGTCAACACTATCCTTACCAGGCCGGAATCCCGCTTGATGCTTGCAGATTCCTGAAAACAATCCTGGAATTCCCGAAACTTACTGAGATCATCAGATTCCAAAACCGCAGTAGGCAATCCGTCAAGCATCCGGGCCAGAAAAGCCAGCTGGTGATTGGACACCCAAGCAGCTAATCAACAACTTTGCTGATTGGGGGAGAAGCGCATTGGAATGACAGTTTAATTTTTTTAGTATTCCGCAGCTTTCAATGCTGTTTCACTTATACTAGTCGGTTGTACAAGTTGTACCAGTCGGGCTTTAGCACATTTTACCTGAGTCCTTTAGCGTTATTTTCCTTGAATGCCTCCTCTCTCTGCTCAAGTACCATCTGGGTTCCATGCTCTTCGATGGCTGGATTCGAATAGTCAGCTGGGCTGCAAAGGTCAGACATTGCTGATTCCTGTAAGTGCGAGCCTTCCCACATGGTCTCTGTAGAATGTTTTTCGATGGGTATTTATCACAGTTGAGCAGGTTGTGGCACTTCATGAACTTCAGCCTTGTTTCGCATTGCGTCAGTAACTGGCTTCCCTACAAGATGGTTTCAGTAGCCTTTTCGTTGTTTTGTTTGTGTGCCTGCTTACTATCCAGTCACTTGTTTAAGTAAAACATCGCCGGTCGTCATCCAGAAACAAGCCTGACCCTAACTGAAGCAAAGCATACTCGCGTTGATCACGTCGGTCGTAACCCGAGGGTTTTTGTCATGCGATATTTAATCGTCGGCTGATCGCACTATCTGGGCGTAATCATGGTCTTCGTGAGATGCACCAGATTGTGTCAACCAAACTTAGTGTAGCGCCTCATTACTTTTCCTCTTCTTGATTCACATTGCTTCATTGTCACATTGTTTTATTTCTGAGATGACCTCGATAGAATTCCGGACTTTCGTGATTCCATTAGATGCTCCACTAACGCACCATTATTTGCATGGCTGCCCACTGTCTGATTCCTTGTTGTTCCGCTCGAGTAACGCGTCGTTACTCCGCAATCAGAAATAAGGTAAATCCAATCCACGACCTTCGGTGACTCGATTCGAACCGAGTTATCTGTGGCGGATAAGGTTTGACTTTGTTGGTTGGGGTAGAAGCGTCACTGGACCTTACCACGGTATGACGGTTCGAGGGCCTCTGTGAACCTTTGAGCTATACTGGAAGGCGTCAGTGCGACACCCACAGTTTCCCATACCAGTTTGGTCAATGGTTAGCGGTCTGGTCAGCACAACCTCCTGACCTCCAGGATGGCGTTGAAATATGTGTGGCGTCTTGTCTATGGAAATGGTACTGCATTTGTATTTTCCGCCAAACACCGCTCCCTTGCGGTCACGCATCTGAACCAAAGGCTTTGTTCGAGGACCCTAATCATCCTTCTGGCTATATCTGGGATCCCTCGCAGTATCCCAGCCCGCATACAATCTTGACACTTGCAACTAACAATGCTCTCATGCCGCATCAACCGTTCTGTGATGTCACCAGCCAGATCGCCTTACATGCTGCATACAGCAGGGCGGGTAAGCGATAACATGCTACTGCTGACGCCTCCCGTCTAGGATGGAGACCAGTTGAAGTGTCACATTTTTGTATCCGGTATCCAGTCGTCCCAAGACTCAGACATCAGAACCCGGCTGCTTCACATAATTGAACAGGACGCCCATATGACGTTGCAGAGCCTTGTCACGGAATGTCAACGCTTCGTCAACTTGGATCGCGACACGGCCAGTCACCTGACACTTTCAGCAGTTGTGTCCATGTAATCAACTCCAACGCTCCAAAGGAGTTCGAGAACAAGCCCCGTCGAAAACGGAGCCAACTTCCCACAGGTTGGTGGCACTACGGTGAGTTCAGGCGTCAATAATCTTTCAGATGCTGGCGTCGTGGATCTCAGACACTACAGTCATGATCACACCACCGTGCAGTTCATAAACCGCGGTTCACTTCAACCGACGTTGAGACCATCCAGTACCATCAACTGCGGTGACTCGACCATGTGCTACGCATACCGGGACACCGTCTACCAATACGAGTGGTGTTCTCTGCGGAAACCACGAGGTGGAGAACTTGTAACTTGGCAGAAGGGCGATAGAGAGAGATTACGAAGAGCTTGGGTGTTATTGGTGTTATCCGCCTTCCAGGAACGGGTGTCCGTGACCCCTCCTGCAATTGGCTGGAGACATTGCAAGAAATGATGGCTGACTGAGTGGCGTTCTTGTTATCAATTTCTTTCCAGATTGTCTAATTGAACGTTTGGAGGTGTAGGCCAACGGCAGGTCCCCTCCCTCACCCATTCTTTTCTTTTCATCCTTAGGCTCCAAGCATTATTAGATATACTCTGTGGTCGTACGGCAGTGAAACACCAGTATCAGCACTGATATTGACATCTCTGATGACGATCCCAGGCGGAATCGCCCAGTGCCGTATGCAGTCTCGGCCACTGTGGACCAGGAACTAGACCGACTACAGAAGGCTGGTGTTCTCCAACCAACTAACTATTCGACATTGGCTGCACCGATCGTAATGGTGAAGAAGACTAACGGGACCATCTGCTTGTGTACAGATTTCTCCAATGGTCTCAGCGATGCACTGGATACGCATCAGTGCATTCTGCTTCGTTCATACGACTTGTTGATTAAACTGAATCGGCGCAAATGTTTTGCGAAGGTTGATTCGGCTGAGGCTTACCTGCAGGTAGAAGTCGAACGGAAATCCCGGGAAATTTTAACCATCAATACGCAGCGCAGTTTCTTTCAGTATACTCGACTACCGTTTGGTGTGAGGACAGCGCCAGCCATATTCCAACAAATCATGGATACGGTGTTGAGGGATGCCCCAGGTGTTGCTGCATAGGTCGACATAGGTTCCAACTCAGACGAATTGTGGCAGCACCCTGGCTACGTGTTCATTCGTATTCAACAGTATGGCTTCTGAGTGCACCAACAAACAATCCTTCTTCGCACGGTCGACAAAAAACATCGGTTTCATCATTGACGAACATAACCACTGACCAGACCCGCAGAAGTTTGGCGCTATTAAACGCATGCCACCGCCTACAGACATCCTTCATATTGTTCCTCAGTCTCGCGAGTCACTACAGCTCGCCCACACCGGTCACAAGTCGCCTCCTAGGCTGAATGGACCACCAACTGGTCACCAAGGGTCACAAGGGAACAATGTCAGAAGAATGCCAACGCGCCTTCGACTCTGTCAACTCTGCTGAACTCCGATATGCCTCTCAGCAGCTACGATTCTTCACTGGAAACCGTTGTGGCATCGGGTGCTTCGCATTGGCGCGATAATTTTGCACGTGTTCACTGACATCTGACATAAAGCCATTACACGTGTGACCGGATCACTGACACCAGCCGAGCGGAATTTCTGTTAGATAGGAAGCTTTGCTGGTCGTGGTTACCGTCAAAAATTTGCATAAAACGCTCTACTGCTGTCAGTTTACCTTACTGGCAGATGACAAGTCACTCCTTACTGGGTTTGTTTCAAAAAAGGGAATTCACCAACCGTCTCCGGCAATGGCCGTCTCTGCTTCTGAGATGTGACTTGCAGTACTAGTCCACCACCAGCCTCGGACAGGCTGACGCACTGTCGCATCTCACTGATTCAAGCAGGTCAGAACCAGAAGGCACCATCGTTGCAACAATTGCCTTGGAGCAGGAGGTGAACTGCTTGGTGTCGGAAGGCGTTCGCACCCTCCCAGTGACTGCTGACATGGTCCACCGATCACCGACTGTGCTGCAACAGGTCATCAAATATCACCGCAGTCACTAGCCGTGTATCTGCCCACAGAATGAATTGAGAATTTACTTCAACCGGCGTGACGCACTATCACTAACCGACGGATGCCTCTTGTTTTCAGGACGCTTTGTCATTCCAAAGGGTCGCAGCCGGTCTTGCTGAAGCGGTTTTACAAAGGGTTTCCGGGAACCAAGAGGATGAAGGCCTTTGCTGGGAGTGAAGTCCACTAGCTCCTGATGGATTCTCCAAAGCTCACTTACAGTGCGGCAAAGCAGCAAAGTAGTGACCGCAGCCGACTGAACTCTGGTCCCGCCCTCATATCTACTATGCGGATCCAGTTGGTGATCAGCACTTTTTGATCGTAGTGGACGCTTATATCAAATGGCCGGAAATCATTCCAGTGATCGCTCCCTCCACTGCCATTACAGTCGCGGAACTCAGACGGGTGTTCAGTGGCTTCCGAAATTCAGAGACTTGTATCTGACAGCGACAGTGTTCAAATCATCGGTGTTCGCAAGACCGAACGTATGTTGTAATTCATGTCCGGTCGCCACCCTTTCATTCACAGTCTGGTGACCGGGCGTAATGTTTCAATGGCTCCCTAACGCATGTGCTTCAAAAGTCCAGTAGGTGTGACCGAGAGAGATTTTGCAGAGTTTCGTGCTGGCACATCATCATTGATAGCAAAACAACTGTTCAACACTGATACCTCGCTGCCGTACAACTATGATTTATTTGAAAGCCTTATTATGATTGAAAAAGTGGATGGGGAAGGGAATAAGTGCCAACCTACCACAAGCATTGCGAGGTGTCCACACCGTCAGACACTCATTTAGGAAATCTGGATAGAAACTGACAACAAGAACGTCACTGACATCGATTAGCAGTCACATCTTGCAGTGTGTCCATCTAGGCACAATGTGGATCATGCTCCCTACCCTGGAGGACTATTTGCACCCGGAGCTTTCGTCATCTCTTTCATACCCCTCTGCCAGGTCGAAGGTTTTTCCGCCACCCTGAATTGGGCACGGAAGACACACTCTCTTTGGCAAACGATGGTTCGGCATACGCAATACATGGCCTAATCAATGCAGCTTCTGGTATTGGACACATTCTTCGATGGAGGTCCCCGTTGAAAAACCAAACACTTTCTAATTGTGGAATCGCCGATACCAACCTACACGAACTATGGTTATGAGACGGCGGTTGTCGAATACCTAAAATACGCCTCGACTCCGCTGCTGGAACCGGCCAAGTCTCGCAACCACACAAAACAGCCCTTACTGTAACCCGATATACACTTCCCTTGAGCCTTGAGCATATCGATGGACAACAACCCTGACTTCGCTTGATGCATTGTCACCTGCAGATGTACTGTTCCGACGGAAGCCTCGAACACCAAGCAGCAGTATCCGGGCATCTGAGCCATCGTAACACGCGGATGGAAGAGCAATTCAACTGAAGTCACCGCGGGACTTCGCGCTGTTTCAGCAGCGGCAAGAGTGCGTTGGTTCGCGACTACAGCGGCAGACACCCTCAGTGGATATTAAGGCACATCCTTCGGTGGCACGGCAAAGTGCTATACGAGGTTGAATTTGTCCCAGCCAGATGAAGTCGACACGCAAACCAAATCCGGCCGACAGATGCACAACTCCTGTCCCATGGACCGAGGAACTAGTCTGAAAATGCTTTCGGACTCAAAATCTCGCTATCACTGCGGAAAATCCATCAGCTGCTCCTTCATGTGCTCAAAACTGACATGCATTACGACCTCCACACCGGACAGACGGGATCCGCATGTCAATGAAGCCACTGCAAGTAAACCTCCGACTTTGAAACAACATCAGAAAACCTCAGGGAAGACGAGCTAGGCCCGTCTATCTGCCCTGCGGCAAAGCCGTCTTACCGCTCGCACTTGGGCGCTGCAACGGCCAATATGTCTCACCCGCACGTGATTGATCACCTGCCGGTCTAGCATCGCGACAAGCTCTAATTGGGCGAAAAATGTGTCCTAGTATCTGCTGCACACTGGTTTTCAGGCACCCAAATTCCCAGAATGCTCTTGCTGCATACTCTCTGATTACGATGCGCTGTACATGTTTTGGTCTTTATACAAATTTGCACTCTTCGTGATTCTTGTGCTTAAAACGCTAGCTTGTGAGGACCAGACCGAAAAATGAGCTGAGACATTGCGGTTATTAAACTAAGTTCACTAAGTAATAATATATCCATCTGCTTTGAAACGTGTCCGTGCTGTTCGACCAGGTGAGCTTCCACCAGCATTATTGAAAGACGGTCGTGTATCCGCTTTTCTTCGTTTATGTCTGGAAACAAAGGCGAGTTCCAGATAGCTGGGTCCTACCTGTCTACAAAAGTGATATCTAAAACGACTGTTTCAACCACAGATGTGTAAGTCTTGCACCTGTCATAATCGATCTCTGGCTTCAATAATACCGCGATGCTTAACTCCGGCACGTAAGGTGCGAATTCGACAAGTTCAAGCAGGATTTGGGTCAGGTACAGAGTTCGTTAATAACATCTTTACATCACGTCAAACACTTGTGCAGCTTCAATTATACCGCCGACTAGTGGTCGCGGTTTTTTGACTTCAAGGAAACGTGACTCTGCGGGTATAAAACACTCCAAGCTTACTTGAACAAGCAAGGATGCCCTGTTGTTAAAGTTTACATTGAGCTGTCCAAAAGTTTTCCCATAACCCGCCAAGGCTGCATTGTCACCATTTTCTTCAGTTTTGTCATTGCTACAGTCATAGAAAGCACACTCCAATAAAACTGGGAAGGTTCGTGGACCTGATCGTGCGAAAGACAATTGTTGTTCAGCGACCGTCAGTACGTGCGGCATTTCATCGCAATTACTCATTACTGGTGCAATACTTTCAATGATGTTCCGTGATGGAGCTCTATCCTACGTTGCGAATAAGCTGCAATCTGTTCACCCTCTCCATGTAGCTCACTTTGTTTTATTTCGTTGGCATTTTTTTCCTGCTTCCATCTGTAACGCTGTGTACATAAATGTGACGGACGATAGAGTAAGACCTTTCCCTTAAGTCTGACTTGTCTCTACTCAGCGTGTATTGTGATCTGAAGTTTCTTCGAAAGTTTCATATGCTGTTCCTGCTCTTACTATAATTTCCCCCTCATATCTGCGTTATTTTTCAGATAATCATGTCACTTGATTCACACTTGGCTGGCAGCCACCCACCGGCGGTGCATCGTGACGCAATTATAGGTGAATGGAGACCAGTGGTTAAAGTATTGGAAGACCTTTTGGAAAGATATTTTGTGCCTCATCAAACTCATGAGGCATTGGCCTTGAAGTTCCATTTACTTGCCTGTTGCGTACGGAAAGTAGGCGAATACTCAGAGAAACACGGACTTTTGGATAGAACAAAGTACGCTACGAGTGAACAGGCACCGGCAGGACCTACTGTTTCCGATTTGAGAGGATTGGTCAAAGAGTTTCTAAATGGCACCGATCCGCATGGCTTGCCCGGTGGTCAAGAGCGGTTTCTGCGCCACATTTTGCCTTCCTTCCCGCACCATGAGTCAACGCTATGGCAATATGTCGTCAGGCAGATATCCCAAGTACAGCCTGGTTACAGTCCGACTGCCTTGTCCATCCTTGAGTATGCTATTAACGGTCAAACTCCTTTCGCCCTATCTTCCGATGAGTTGAGTTCCCAAGCTTGCTCGACCTGTGGTGACCGTGGCAATAATGATTCGGTGATAATCAAGCTGTGTCAGAATTGCAAGGAGGTTGCCTATTGTTCGGTGAATTGCCAGCGCTTGCATTGGTTTACCCACAAGAGGTACTGTTCCATCCTAAAATGTAAGTTTGTTATAACCAGATCATTGTGCAAATGAGTGTATTTCGCGAGCCTCAGGTACTTTTCAGGATAACTCAGAATTGTGCTGCGCATGCTGAGTTATCATCTACCGAGGAAAGCATTTTCCCTGTCGAATTCTCGAGACGAATAATGACCCGGAAGGAATTCGGGTGCTGCCGGCGCAATTCACTTTCCATGAATCGTGTGCGGCTGGAGACGTTAAAACATGACTGGCCTCATGTCGGTGGCGCTACTGCCTTGACTGACTAGACATTAAAGTTATAGATATCTCGGGTTTATTCAAGGCTGGCATTAATTCCCTGTTCCCCATATATGGTTGTACGGCTGTTGGGCCCCAGTGCTCTACGGTGTTGTTGCCGATGCTAACTCAGTAGGTCGTCTGGTGAAGTGAAGGCACCTTGAACCTAGATTATGGGGCTTTAGTGTGGTGTGTGTGTGATCAGTAAAGAACGTGCGCTTATGGTTACCGGATGTCAGCTACAGGAAGCGAATACCGCAAGATCCTGTCCTCAGTGTGGAGATGTGCCAATTCCATGTTAAACTAATAGCGTGGTAAGATGCGGATGTCCTCCAACAAGAAAACCGCGCAGAATATAGGAAGAACACATTGGTGTAAGACTATTTGCTTCCTAGTTTCTACTACTTGTATAGGGAAGTCTCATCACTATTTGAATCATTGCTGTATGTGTACATAAACACTGCCAGAGGTGAGCAGTGACTGCTCACCGGTGCAAACGGTAGTTAGGGGCACTCTCTTAAGAATCTCAGAAGGGCCAGTCGTTGGAATAGTGTACTCCGGTAATTTACTAATGACCGAGTCAATGCTCGCAGGATCGATCTTATTCATCGGCCTGGCTTCCTGGGATCTAGATCTCTGAGTGGTTACCAGGTCCAAGTACTATTTGATTACTGGTTGTCCGCGAGAATGGAGGATTGTGCCGTTACTTCCCTTTCAATTATCACTGATCATACTGAACCTGTATCAAATTCAGTGGCAAGTATGTCCTGGATGTGTTGAACAGCTGCTCTAACAATTGTGCACAATGTTAATCTACCATTGCTGACCCGAAAATAACAGCACATTTATAAAATCTTAGTGCTATACTAACAGCCTTAAACTGTAAACGGCGTCACTCATCATCCCAACCCTGACCATCTCTTACAGTACATCACCATGCATGCGAAGAAAGCCAACGCATGGCAGCATACAAGGGCACCGTAAAATGAGAACCTAAAGGATCAGATCATTTCTGCAGGGAATGTGATACAGAACGGCGTTTTTTTTTCTCGTTTCGACCACGCATTTGATCTATTTATTTATCTGTTGGTACCTTCGATTTTAAGACGTCTGTTGTATTCTTCTTAATATAGGATATTCTTGTTGAATCCACCTCTTTACTTGTCGGTGAAGTAGACGCGGTAGAGCATTAATCCAACATGGTGAACATCGTTAGGTCGCCTGGACCCAGGAGTCTTCCCAACTGAAGTAACCGGAACGTCGTTTTAGGAGCTTACAATCGCACTAGTCAGTAAGAGCTAGAAGCGCGACCAGATAGTGCCCATTCTAGAATTCCAACAAAAGTGCCACGTTGCACAGCGCATATGGTTGCGCTGAGGATTAAATTAGGGCCCCTGGACTGAGACATCGAATGGTGGTTGGGAGCAAAACTCCAACGAAATTTGATATGTCCAAGACACCACTGTAATGTACAGCAATAGGTACTGGTCGCCTTCGATATATCGTGTTCTCGATTGGCCATGGGCGTTGCATTTTCAGCCAGGTTGTCTAGAGACTCCACTACGCATTACAGTACGAAGCAGTTTACATATATGGAATACAGAGTTTTTCAACAAGCACTGTGGCTACGTAATAACATTCAAGGATTTCTGGGATATTTTGCGCCCAACGCAAGCCTCCAGCATGCATCCGTCCCGATTCCAACTATCGGCTGTCATTGCCCAGTATATGGTCCAGTCTGGAAACTTGGACATCGATTATGAATTTGCGCTCCCTAAACACAATCGATAAGAAAGTTCAGGGTAAGTTCTCACGATTTATGTGAAACGGTTCAGCAAGAGGGGTGGCCAACGAAAGTCTCGCTTCATTCACGAAATCAATAGCGTAAAGTTCGGTTAATGGAGCGGGGATGCGTTTGCGCTTCGAAATCCGGTGAAGACAAAGGAGAACGTTGCGCACGGTTGGTATGGGGCGACTTTTGTGGCCTCCGAAATGTAGTGCTAAGGAGATATAGAAACAACGAGAAGATTTGTTTGAAATATAGGTGCGTCCAATTGACTTTGAGACTTCAGAGCAATTATTAAAGAGGCAACTACATACCGTGGAGGTTGGTTGTTTCTAGAAAGCGATCTCTGAGCTGTAAGATTTTGGCGCTCCATGAGCGAAGGGTCTTCCCTCAAATGTCTCTCAGTATGACGGATTTCCTTTAGTCTGGCCTTGATTTCACGTTTACGCAGAGCCACAACGGGATCCTCAGAAACACCTGAAGAGTTAACCAAGAAAACATAATCTGGTCGGTTAGCCTAGTCAGAGCCCGGAAAAATTCGACTCACCGACTGGCGGATGTAGTGCAAGATGGGGAAAAATACCACATCAAAGTATGCCGATCCAACCAGTGCCTGAAAGTCTTTTTAAACTGACAGCGGATATCACAATCCTCTGGATTTAGCGGTACAGAGCTGAAGGTAAGCAGATTGGCTGCGTTCTTGCAGTATGTAGACCTTTTGTATTTTAGGGAAGACGGTTGGAATCCATGAGTTAACGACACACCGATAGCCTATTCCAATCGGGCGCCACCCTACACTAACCTATATGGCCCCTAGTAACATTCAGTCGCCTACTCTTATGACCCGATGCACAGTATATCCCACGGTTAATGATGGGGAGGCTGAATTTTTGCTTGATCTGTTCCCAAAGAGTATAGTAGTCGCTTTAGGACTGAACTGCCCTGGTTCGATTACATTCTGACCTGTGGAACTCGGCTGCAGGCCCGGTGAACTACTGTCATAAAAATAGCACGTAACCAAAGATATCCTGAGCTCCTACGAAGCATGAAGACAGTTGTCGCCAACACTTTCTCGCTCTACTGGAAACGAGCTAAATGGAATAAATATCATTGATCAGTCTTAGGACTCGAATAAACTGCCGAGACGATCCCCTTGTTTTTGTCTCTTGTGAGCTTAGCTGTCGCTTTTTGTTTGACCAATCAGCCCAGACAAAGTTGGACAGAATAAGCTCATACCGATTTCGGAACCAGTCAGTTGAAGCACGTACTGCGACTGGTTTCGGTGCCAACTGATTTTGGTGGGATGTGTAATTTACTCGGAGTAACGGTCAACAATGAGCATGGCCATGTGACTTAATGAAGAATATTCACGGTCAAATGAACAGATATGTGGCGTACAAAGTTCACGCTCATGAGATTCGAACATGTCACCTTCCGTTCTTATAAATATGATACCGACGCGTTCAGCTATCTGAAGGCCAGTTAAGCTGGAAAAATGATAGCAACATTCACCTACTGGGAATCGAACTTGATGAGGTATTTGGCGTTGGCGATTTCTGGCCACAGGATGATGAGGAACCTGATGAGTCAACGTCTGAATACACCTGCAGAGGACGGGTTTCCTTGGTGGAGAAGGCGAAACGCTCTTTCGATTGTGCGGTGATCGTCGTTATAGGTCTGGGTTTGTTCTCCCCCACAGGCAGCTGAAATCGGTAGAAACAGTGGGCATTCACTTCTCTGGATCGTGTATTGAGAACAGTTAACAGATCCGTCTTTCTTCCCGTACAACTAAAAGGTTTACAGAATAGCTACCCAGAGGGACAAGGCAACGGGAGTGCGAGTACAGAAACAATCCGCACATGATGAACTTTACGGTTTTTACATGGGCACGGTAAAATCAAAAAGACAAAACGGGGGACACGGTCACTGACTTCTCCTCTAGCATTTTTGCGATTCAGCAGCTTCCGTAGTCCCCTTCAAGTCAGACTAGCACAACCGCATTACAGTAAGAGAAAAATCAGATGAGGGCATCAGGCACTCTAAACAACCTCCCAGCGTTTCCCCGACATTCGGCGCCATTTTAGTACATAGAATATTGTAACCCTTGTGGAGCACTAAAGTAGTGGTTGGAAAACTTCAGCGCCGCCCATCTATTCGGAACCAAAATGAGTGGAAGACAGGATGCAAATTTTCCTCGGAATGTTCCGGTGAAATAGAAGGGAGCGAAAGGTTTCATATAGATGGGTGGGTTGAAAGCACCCTATTTCTGTCCATCAAGACAAAATTGAGTGGGCATGACAATTTTTATCCGTATAGAACAAGCCATGCCCAGAAGGGAAGCACAAGCGCACTTTGTGCCACGCTCAGAAAGCGCATATCGAGAAAAACAGGTGCGTTTTGTCAGGGACGCCAGTATAGAAAGATTTGCAGGTCGACCACTGAATAACTGCCACTAAAATGTTTAGTGATAGGAAAAACAGACCAATACCTTAACTAGAAGTCTGGCTATTCTCGGGGCGTATCTGTCAAGAGTATCAGTCTGCTGACCAAAAGAGATATCAGCAAGAGATATCAACACAGGTTTCAAACTGAAATGAGTGGAAAAGTTACTCAGATTTCTAGCACCGGCTTACTGGGATTGGCATGTCGAAACTCATCATCTAAATAATATTTATCTGCATGTGGTAATTGAGACGAATTCTGACGAGCATGAACAGGTAGGGGATTAAATTGTAGTCAATTGCACCCAGAATACGCGTCACCTTGTTGCCACATAGTGACTGAAGTTCGAGGCAACCTAAGGAGTACACCAAAGGCACAGCTGTAACGTGTGTGTCCATCTATGAACTCAAACAGTTTTTTATGACTGATAATTTTTAACTGGATAGGGAAAGGTTGATTCCCTTAACATACCGAAGGATTTGATGATATTCGTGAAGACAGCTTTGCAAAGCGGTAGGTGTGATGTTCCTCAGGACTGATGCGATGATTTCGGCTGGGATGCTTCCGAGAATGAGCACAGTCGACGGGACTGTCGATGCGACCGTCTGATGTCAGTAAAATGAACAACACAATTAGTAGTGCGCGGTTAATCCAGTGCGTTTGTGAGAGGCCGACAAAACCGTATAAACAAACGGCAATAGTGAAAGTGGAATTTAGCTGCGCCAGAAATTATCAACTTACTTCTTCGTAAACCTCTTAAACCGCACAACTACACAGTATTTGCGCTCCAGCTTATAGAGACCTGACTAAACGCAACCCTCATTCGAGGACACTGGCCAAACGGAACAGAATATTTTGAACCTAGGCGAGAGTACCACAAACCCTGGATCGGTTATTGTGGAATGCTTCGACGGCACAAGTTAAGGGTCTCTAGGGTGAACCATCTCAAAAACTCAAAGCACTACTTTTGAGTTTGCCGTATAATTCGTAAAAAAGGAAATTAATGCCGACCTACCACAATCCTTTAGAGGTGTCTACACCTCCAAACACTCACTCAATCTGAATAGAAAGTGACAACAGGAATGCCATTCACACTGATTAGGAACCATATCTTGCAGAGTTTCCAACCAGACCAAACGAGAATCACGCGGTCCCTGTGCTGTCGTTCCTTCTTTGAACGTATGTCGGGAAACCACTTAGAATATAATAGCTCGTGAGGATAACCAAAAGTTTCTGTCGACGGAAAGGAAGAAGACAGAGATGACAAGAAAGACACAACGCCTGATGATGCAAACAGAGCCATAAGATCTTCGAGACGCCTTACACTTGAGCATCTGAAAGATTGATAGAGTGAGCTGCTGAGCTTAACCACATTTTCGAGATTTATACTGGCCAGAAGGAACGAACGAGTTAGTTGAAAATTTTCGATTTTTTAGTAAACAAATGAGTGTACGAAACGCACACTTTATTAAACGTTGTCCACCGCATTCACTATATTTACGGGGGATAGGCACCATAGAGTTCGCTCACGTTTTGTCGTCCACCGTGAGCATCAACGGAACAATGGTTGATGTAAATTTCAAGACTGTGAACACAGTGCTGGGTATAGGGTGGTTGTAGATAACTAGTGGGAGAATTATGACGTGAAACTCGTATAGGCATATTGAAACGGATGGAATAATTCCACCAGTCGCACTAGTAGCCTGGCGTGTCCATGCAGCAGCGTTCGAGCCCGGGGCCGCAGTCTGACCGAACCATACCAAGTTTATCCATCTCCTCAGGCTTTCAACCCAAATTTGGTAACACGAGGTGGAACACTGTGTCAGTCGTTAACTTCGCTGTTCGTGTCAGTCACATGCAGAAATATTATTAGGCATGTGGAACATCAGGTACAATTATGAGACGCAACTTGTCTATGTAGTATGTGATTCATTAAAGTGCAACCGCACGCCCCAAGCTTAATTGTTCGGCAGGATGGCTGATTAGGGTATTTCTGTAGTGATTGAGACTCCGAACAACCAACATTCGAGCAATAGTACTCAACTCCATTTGCGGCTCGTCATAAGCCCATTGTTACGATGGACATGCCAACTATTTTGCAAGGTTGCGATGTCCGAACATTACCAGCTTTTGAAAGCTGTCTGTAGGCCACTTAGCTTAGTCGATCGACCAAATAGCGGAACCATGAATAACTTTATTTAAGAGAATTTCTCATGTCCCAGAAAATTTAAGGAAGTAGAAATACCATGAGAGGGTTAAACAACGCGAAACTCATTATTCCCTCAGCTTAGTGAGTTCAACTTATAGATCATTCAGTTAGTCATTTGGTAAAGGGTAACATTAGTTTTATACTGAGATGCAAGGCCGATACCCACTTTGAGAGTTGTCAAACGGGATACTGTATGCCATTTTCCACAAAGTGGTCTGTGAACCAGCATGGGAGCATCCCAACCCGTTTAGACCGGAGATAGAGTGTAGTTCTAGAACCAGAGGTGTGCGACAGACTACGACTGTAGCGTAGGGAGGAGTAAAAGTATGGAATGCATAGCGTATGCACCAGATGGATTACTAGCCTGGAATATTTGCCAGACACCCACATCGGACTTATGTAGCTAATTAGGGTGAAACGACCACCGTGGTTCGAATTATGTCAGATTCATACTTCAGCATCAGGCAGGTACGGGGCAGTATGTTCTAGATGCAGTGCTCGATTTCGGTGGCTTTTTAATGCCGTGTCTTGAGTTCTTATGAGCCAGGCCTTGTTTTGCTCATATGGCCTTAGATAGAACTGACACTTTGTACCGAACGTTGCACATGCAAATCCCTTGACCGTTTGGTAAGCATGACCAGTGATGGAAAATAGTTACTTGAGTAAGCTCATTCCATAGGTTGATGCGGCTCTGTAAACGATACGAAACTTGGTGAATGAAAGGGCCTGATTTCAGTTCTCAGCCGCCTAAATTTGATGGGTGCAAAATGAGAATCTAGCGCCAGCAGTACTCAATGGAGCGTGTTCTGCAGAAATTGTGGATACGTGAGGAAGTGCGGCATACACACTGCGACATTTTAATGTAAAATTTCTACTGAAGGCCACAGACCCGGGTCGAGCCAGGCAGAGTTTGACTGCATATGAAACTGTGACATTTTAAGGAGCGACATACGACAGACTCGAGTACACTTTTCTGTAACGCCTGGTCACTCGAGTGACGAATAACCACGAGAGTACTACTAAACGGAATATTTCTCTCACGCTCAAGATACCGAAACTCGGGTTTCGTCCTGACAGCTTTGCAGGATGAAATGTCCCGACTAATTCGCTGACTACATTAATGAGAAATAAGCAATGAAATCGGGCAATTTTGACGTCGAAATCCATCTAGAAGAATCAGGAATCCTATAGTTCTACCTGTCGCGCACAGAATCGTCACAATTCTGATAAATAACCTTACTAAGCTCGTAGTCGCTGGACACTCATGATGCAAATAGGAGAATGCGATCTGATGTAACGAGAAACTGGGCAACTGCACACTGAAGAAGGTAAATTTAATACATGAGCAACTGACTGTGTGACTGAGTCATGTTTCAGTTATGTGCACTTATGGAGAACTGTGTGTTGTTTTCAAGTGAAGTGTTCCTGTACGACTTTGGTTAGCAGCATCCAGTCATCTAACACATTGCTAAAGCTCACCCTGATGTGAGTAAATTCATGCACAAAGTATGGAGCACACGGCACGTGTAGGCGTGGTGAACCCCAAGGACGTTGTGACTGCCGTGCACTCGAAAGCTGACCAGTCGTGTCCATCAGCATCCGCCTACTCACCTCGTGGATGCATAGAATTGGTACGTTCCAGACTTGTAGAGGACGCCGTGCGCTTGGTCCACCACGAAGCGTTAACAACCAGGCTCGAGTAATCCTTGCCCAACTCTTCACGTCGACTTGGTCGTAAGCAATGGCGACCCATTGGACGCTAGTAGCAGTGGCCATCTAGTTACAATATCAGCTGGGTATGTCATAAACTATGCCTGGACAAACTGACAGCTCTCAGTGACCCCTTCATACCTGCCTTCCGAGTTTATGCTGGTAACTCGCCCTGTTTATGTCCTGCCAACTATTTGGAAGCGTCTACTAGGTTAGTTGTTGCCGAGCTACAGGCACATATGAATGCCAAAACTGAATGTTTTAGACATCAGTCCGGGCAACAGTTATAAAATGAAACATCCAACGATGGCCTAGTTGTTAATCAAGGCAACTTCTCTTTGCAATCACATCGGGCTATTTAGCTGGATGCTGGACGTCTGGTTCTCAAAATCATGCATCGCATCTTGAATAGTCTAAACAATGTAACACGAAACAGTATTTACGACGACTAATGGTTAAAAGCAAGGCTTGGTTGTCATAGTACTTACACCGCCGAGTCGTCGATTGAGTACGCGGACTTGGTACTGATGAATTCGACGGGGAATAGCGATGCTGACTGTCTGCCTTTCTGTCGTCCGCATGTAAGGAACAGTATTGTGACCAAGGTACCAAGGAGCCAGGAGAAGGAGAACGAGTCGATGGAGTGCTCGGGTTGTGAAAGGTAGTATGGCGGAATAAATCTCGGTTTATGGAATGAGAAATTAAGTCAGGGACGTATTCTTCATCCGAAGAACCGCGTTCTGAAGGAAATGTGCGATTGGAACATGAAATTCGGCTGTTGCTTTCAGTGTCGCGACTACGAGACAGAAAGAATTCTTTGAGTTGTGAGGCAACTGGAGAGGTGGAACCAGAAGACAATGGAGAACGTGATCCGCACACACGCGACAATCGGTACTTGACTCTGGAGTCGTTCACTTCATCCTCAGATACATCGTCGAGCTCCAACTGAACGCCACGCCAGATCACCTGGTTCGAATAGGGTTGACATTCCTGGAGATTCCCACATTGGTTGGCCAGTCCATGCTGCACGCCATGGGTCGCGGGTTGATACTCAGTCTCAACTATGGGACTCAGTGAGTTGGAAGACTCTAAATGAATACAATATCGTGTGAAAAATGCCATCTTGACGACATACAGGAAAACTGTCTTGTTTCACCAGACACCACTAGCGGCATCATTGGTACCTATCAACAGCTCTGAGATGCAAGTTTAAGACCCTTTGTGAAAACTGGGGCAGCGAAATAATATGTAGAGGCAAGAACAGAACTAGTAACACATCAAGGGTACTCATCCTTTTAGAGCCTTCGAAGTATCACTTCAACATGTCAACAGTGACTTACGATCCAGCCACTATGAATGAAACCTCTGCAATTGCAGCTAACGTACAATACGTAATATCTCGAGGGTGATTTAGCAAATTATACCGTGGATTCAAACGTACGCAAGCGGATGAATAATATATTTCAACGTTTAAAAGGCCTTCATTGGGACTAGAAGCGGCAGCCACCCACAATAAACAGATTTTCGTACACCAGAGCTTTGTAAAATAAAAGCACGCTGACCAACGAACAGTCGCACAGAAGGTATGCGAAGATGTTCAGCAGTAGTACAGCGTTGTTGCTATCCACAAACGTGGGAAAACGCTGAGACTCACCAATCTCCATGGCATCATCACACTGGGTTGCATCATCCAAAGTACTTGGAGGGTCAGTTAAGCTACTGGCCTCTTCTGCCACTACACTGGATACAAGCTGTGGAAAAATGAAAGATTGTCACGAATTACTAAGACGGGACAGAAAAACGAACGGAACAAAGCTATCCTGTAGTTCACCACAACAAGTTACGTGAATATCATCTAAGGTTAGACATACAGTGAATTAAAGACATAAAAGAGGAGTGCCACTCAACGCGATTAGCAGAGCCGAAAAAGCGTGAAATTAGGCTTTTCAGAGTCTACTGCGGAAAGCGATGCTGTGGACACTACCTAAATAGATGTTCAACGATACTACCTACAAAAGTTTATGACAGCATTCAAGAAGCATTTCTAAAGAAATAACGGGATTAAATATTGCTGAAATCATAGCAAGTCTGGATATTGCGGTGCACTATCACAAGCAGTGAAAGCAGCTGTTAGATTGTACTAAAATTGATCCAGATGATACTTACTGTGTTGCTAACGTATGTCTGACTTGTGGTCACTTAGATCCAGCTTTTAAGAACCTATTTTAGGCACTTTCTCCCTAGCAATTCGGGTATCCTGACCCCGCAGCAAAGTAGCTGGTGACGCGAGGACTAATTCGCTATAGTTTTTAACACAAAAAGTGAGAGAAATCAATACCTAAGGATTATATCAAGAACTCAATGGACCGATTGAAAGCGGTCGCCACGGAAAAGTGACTGTTGCAGAACAAACGGCAACCCATCTAGTTAGCCATCACTGGCATACAGTTTGCACTCAAAGTAAGTGAATAAACCTACCTACATACCTGTGAAAGCTTATGAGAAAAAGCTGTCGAAATGGGAGGAGCAGGCGAGCCTGCCGGAGGAACAGCGGACACAGAACCAACGGCCACCGGCCCAGCAATCAAGCCTTGAGGGACAAACGGAGGAACCGTAGGGATATAGACCCCAGGTGGAGGCACAACGTACTGCGGAGGCACAAACGTTCTTGTGCACTGCAAATGAGATACGGTGGGATGAGGGGGAGGTGGAGGAGGAGGGGGTGGCGGTGGTGGTGGAGCTGGAGGAATAGATGGATAGTTGAATGCATATGGTGGCTGAATAACTGCTTGCAATGGTCGCGCATTATCATAAGTAGGTAAGGCGGTAGCTCCCGGTGGAACAATGAATTCTGGGTTGGGTGGAGGATGTCTAGGATGGAAGGAAGGAGTGAGCACAGGTGTTGACGGCAAGTTCGTGGGAGACGGTTGATTCGTGAAATTTCTTGAAGGCGCAGGGAAGAATTTAGGTGTAGATTCTCGATTGCAATCACCATTAGGATCCACACCAAGGGATTCACAAACCACAGCGCGGATCTGATCTTGAAAGTCTCTCGGAAGCTTCGTACGAACTGCATTTTTCACTATTCGATCGACACCTGTGGTAAGCATGCTCGTGTTGGATAATTCACGTCTCAGACGTTCACGTAGCTCCAGTTTTTCAGATGCTATAGGCTTGGACTGCTTCTGAAGAAACGCTGAGACGAAAGAATTCACTCTCTGTTGAAGAAATTTGTAGTCGCCGTCTAAGTCGATGTCCTCCAAGCAATGCTTTCGTATCCGGTCAAACAGCCCTTGGCTCTTCAACCGCTCGATTATTTCATATGCAAACCGCATCGATTCACAGTGCATTGTAAGTTAGATAAACGAATTTATTAGGTCAAAGCCTCTGAAATGAAGGAAAGGATATCATGAAAGTACAAATCACAGGGGTCGTTAGTAGAACACTACGCCGCTCACCTTCTCGAGCCAAAAAATAACAATTAAAAAATCAAACAGTTCGGCTGGAGCACCCTTTCGGTGCCTAGTTGCCATGCACCAAGGCTAGGATACTGCCAGGTCGCCCAAAGCTAGATCGGAGCAGTCGAGATGCTGAAGTTATCGAACCACGGACCTTCCTGTCCGTAATCACTAAGCTATCTCGAACCACCGACTTCTGGTACGCCGACACCAGCATCGTTGTTTACCTGCGGAACTGCCCGGAGTGATTCCACCTGAGTCATCAGATGTTGAAGATGATAATTCCGGTTACAACACGGAGGCTTATCATTTAGCGTATGGTTTTCCACGTTTTCAACCCATTTTTGCCCATTTCTGAACAAACTACGGAATATAAACTGAAGTTTTGTTTCTTTACGGCTGTCCAGTACATTCTTTTAGAGTGTAGACCAGCCAACTACCCACGCCAAAAGTTTACCGCTGAACAGTGCAAACAAGCACAGCGAAGCCACCTCTTGATGTTTTTCTCGTTAGCAGCCAGACATTGCTCAGTGGGAGCTAGTACTAACCCCAATTTGTTTGATTTCGCAACCATCCTGCATGGGCGGAATGCACCAAAACAAAGTCCAGTAAAATAACACAGCGCATCACAGTCAATCTTATTTGGCTTGTGAATCGTAAAAATCGTTCAGCTGTAGCACCCTTTCGGTGCCTAACTGCCATGCCACCAGAAGGAAGCACGAGGGCTGGGATACTGCCAGGCTGCCCAAGCCTAGACAGGGGAAGTCCAGAGGCGAGGTCGGGTTCGAACCACGAACCTTCCGGTTAGTAAATTCGCGCTCTAACCACTGAGGCATCTCGGCCCATCCGGCTTGTACTGAGTTTTGGCACTCTTCGCTGCAAAGACGCCGAAAAACTCGGAGGAAGCGTGAGGGCTGTGATACTAGTGGACGGTACAAGCCTGAACAGGGATGTCTGACCTAGTTCCACGGTGTAGCACAAGCGACCTTTAGTGGGGACCAAGAGCTCCGGTAGCTAATGAATATTCAGGAGATGTGGAGGGATTTTGTCAGCAGCAACAGCAGTTGTACCAACCGCGTACATGCTGTACAGTGGTTCTAGCTGCCACAGTTTCGTTCACCGGTGACTTCGGGAGGTAACTGCGCATTGGAGGAGGAAGCTGATATAATTGACGCGTAAATACAGGGTTGTCAGTGGGTTTTTCATTGGGAGATTCGGAGGGGAGCTATGCGTTGAAAGTAATAGCTTACTTTGACGATCGCCATTCACGGCGCGACTGCATCATGTCTGACAATGTCTCTAAACATTGATGTATCCCGTCTCGGAGACCCCAACCGGGAAAACGGCAACGACCAATGCAGCTGAGTTTGCTGGTAATTGCTTTCATATCTCGTTGCTAATTCATTGTTTGACCCGGCTCGTTTTCATCCTTGTTCAATATTGGTTATCAGTGTCTCAAGATTACCAAAAGGGATACTGAAGATTTCATCACATATGTCGGTGGGGTCAAGCGCTTCCAGCTCGGTAACATGACCGAGGGTCAATTCAAGTGTCTCATCTTCGTGGCTGGTCTTCAATTGCCACATGATGCAGATGTTCCGACCCGGTTACTGAATCAACTTGAACAACATACAGAGTTGACGCTTGAGAAACTTACCAAAGAATGTCAGACTGATGCTGCAATGAGTGGACATTCTCAATTCTCTCAGTCTGTCATGGTATGCAAAGTAAATACCCAAAGGCAGTGAAATTCCAAATGCTCCCCCAAGAAAACCGCCCATATTCTGTTGGCTTTGTGGCGAATGGTACTATTCACGCCACTGACCCTACCGGAATCACAGGTGAAGCAGATGAAGTTGAAAGGGCCACAAAGAAGAATGCTGCAAAGACGACTTCAGAAGCTCGCGCAAACATCGACCCGACAAAAGAACGCTAGGCCTTGATCTCTTGGGCCTGGATTGGATTAATGAGCTTCAACTCTTTGACCAACCCCTCAATGCCGTTTGCGAAGAAGCAACTGCAGATGTTTGCAATACGTTCATGAGAACATCACATCCTGACGAATTTGTGTTCGCTGCAGCTACAGCAAGACCGGAGACCAGTGGGAACGTACGCGACACAGCAGTTATTCAGCTCCCTGCGTCCGACACCGGTAACACTCACTTCAGTCCATTTTAGCGAACCTGTCAGCAGTTTGAAACGTTGTACCCGCGATATGAACCCCTCAGTCTACAGTCCCAAGTTTATGCGGATCGTTCCACTGCTATCCGGAAGGTCAATAGAGAGGGGCAATAGAGAGAGGGACACAACAACAATCACACAGGGACCAGATACAAATTCGAGGATATGGGGAATGCTGTCTACGGTGAACGTAGAGTCAAATATGAATTCAAACACGAGGCGCAAATCAGATCATAGGCATGGCCAAGTCGAGAGAACCAACTTCAGAAAACAAACTGTGGTCCCTTAAGAGAAACACATCGTATAGAACACCGAACAGCCGTCTGAAATGGAGGGCACACGACCCCAGATAAGCATGCGCACACCCTCAGCAGCACCCAAATGAGTCGTCACAAATGAGTTTAAAGTAGCGGTCGGTTGAACAGCATCCTCAAGTTGGAGGTGTCCGTAGGCCAGCCACTTTTAATAACCACACATCACGTTGACTGGACGGATGTGTCACGTGCGGGCTGCTGATTAAACTAAGGCATGCCTTGATTAGTCAGAATGTCAGCCAACCTGGATCGAGCATCCACAGCTCAACGCTTCTCGCCCCCTCACGAAGATTCTACTGCGACCTTGTGGAATATTCTGTGATAACCCTATAAATACGGCTGTAGTAATCTTCCTTGCCCTCCATAAAGGGCTGTCTCAAGATACCGTGCCTTTTGATATACCACAGTGGGCGGAGCAGGAAGTCAAGAACCAACACAGAAGTTGCACTACCGTCAGCAAGCCACAACACCAAGACGGCAACCTATGGGGTGTGATCAGTTCATCTATCGAGGGGGAGTTATTTCTTCCGAAGGCCATTCGACGTACTTTAGCATTATTGATCCGGCGTTCTTAATAGACACGGGCAGTGCTCCAAAGATATCAGAGGTCAAGCACTGAGTCCTTTGACGTCCCACATACGCAGCGGCCAGGTTTCTGACCCATATAATAATATAGAACGCATTGTAAACTCGACATTTGAAGGATAAGCTGATGTCACACATAAGCCACGGGTGTTGCAGGTTCACGGAAGCTGCTCTGGCCTTCCCAATTCGGATTCACACATCACCTTTCGTGAGACCATCGGGACTGATAAAACTGCTCAGGTAGAAAAACCTATCTGCTACCCCAGTCGGCTTAGCCCCCACCTAAAGCTGCCAGCTTGACGCGGTGGTCGGGCTTGAGTGCTACAATGATCCCGCGGGCTACACTGGCTGGAACGTCGTTCCACAAGGTGCAACCATGCCAGGAAGGCCAAAGGGGAGCAGTCAGACCAAGAGCAGCGAGACCCCGTACTACGAGTAATCGTGCTACGAGGCGGTCTGGGGGTAAAGTCGTACTGTCCTCTGCGATAGGAGTGTGAAGGCAGTAAGGTGTTTCCCCCAGGTGACCAGCATGTCCATATTTATGGAAGCAGCGATGCGTCCTTCCCCCGAGGAGGGACGGGTTAGAAAAGGTCGGCCCTAAAAACCGCACACTCCGATCGCCCAACGGTTGACCGTGACCGCCGGCGCATTATCCACTACGGTCGAAATACTTAACCAAGAGTCCGGTGCTGCTCAAAAGGCACCTGCTGTGCAGCCGCATCAGGAATGAGACAGTAATGCCTTATTCCCTGCGCCCTCGGGTTAGGCCAACCCTCTGCAGCCGAGCAGGTCAGACTATTGAGTCATCGGCTCCGGGCAGGGTCCCCAAAGAAAACCCTACTGTCCGCTGCCTCGTGGGTCAGACTTTTAAGTCAGAGGCTAGGGGCAGGGTCCCCGAACAAAACCCTACATCCTCCAACTGCCTTGTGGGTCAGACTTTTGAGTCAAAGGCTCAAGGTGGGGTACCTCAACCAAACCCCCTTCCTCGGCCTGGGCAACCGGGAAGTATCATTTGCCCGCGCAGTTCTGTGTCCACCGATGTCCCTCCCCAACCCCTTCCCACCACACAAGCAAACGTCACTGGGTCACTTGACTGTCAGTTATCTGACCAAAGGCCTTATGCTCCTTGCTGCCTATTAACAGTAAACAAAATAACACCCTTCTAAATCCACGAGATCCTTTCTATATAGGAGCTTTTAACGTCCGTACTCTATGTCAACTTGGCAAACAGGCAATGCTTGCTGAAACCTTATACTCCTTAAAATTGATGTATGCTGTGTCTCCGAAACACGCATACAAGACCCAAGCGTGATTATGCATCTCAGAACGCCAAGGATGAACTCAGCTCTTTCACATTTCTCCCTCCGTGTGTCCGGTGACTCGTGGACTATATGGCGTGGGAGTTGCACTCAGCCCCAGAGCTGAACGCGCTTTGCTGGATTGGATCCCAGTGAACAGTCGTCTTTGCGCCGTCCGGTTATCCAGTTCAATCAAGCTCAATGCCTCTCGGCATAAAAAGCGCTGCCTGTTTGTAGTGTCGGCTTATGCCCCAACGGACTGCAGTTCTGATGTTGAGAAGGATACCTTTATCGAGAACTATCCGGGCTCATTCGTCAGGCAAAAAGCACTGATATTGTGATCCTTGCAGGCGATCTGAATGCTCAAGTGGGTCGTCTGAGCTCCTTGGAATCACATTTGGGCGGTCGATTCGGAGTCGATGCTCGCCGCACAGACAACGGAGATCGACTCCTTCAGTTGTGTGCTGACCATGAACTGTTTCTGGCAAGTACGAACTTTCAACATAAGCGTTCGCATCGCGTAACCTGGCGGCCACCAACTGCAAATCAACCGTGGACCCAGTTGGACCACGTGGCCATCAGCTACCGGTGGAGAGCCACAATTCAAGACTGCCGTTCCTTCTGGGGCACACCACTTGATTCCGATCACGCCATGGTGCGTGCACGCCTGACAGTTCGCTTCCCTTCAGGCCCTCGCAAATTAGCAAGAAGCATGCCAATCCACTATCTTCGAAGATCGACCATAGCTCAACAGTACCGATCTGAGCTAGCCCAACAACTCTCCACAGTAAACCAATACTGCACTGGCAGTGAGCATGTGGATGAAGCGTGGCAAAATGTGAAAGGAGCCATGTTAGCGGCGTTCAGTGCTGTCTGTCCAACCTCTCCGATTCGACCACAAGACCACTGGATGTCGGCGAGGTCGCTATCCATGATTGATGCCAGGAAATCCATACCAGCAGGCAACGCGTACGACGGCGCACGCAAATCCCTTAAACGCCAAATAGTGAAGAGTCTAAGGAAAGACCGAGAGCTCTGGTGGAAATCGAAAGCTCGGGAGATGGAGAAGGCTTTTGCTACAGGAAACAGCCGTGCCCTATATCAACTGATACGATCGACTGGTCCCAGGAAAGCAACGGTCAGAGAAAAAGATGGCTCATTAATTCACTCGCAAAAACGTCGACTAGAAAGATGGGCCGAACACTTCGAAGAACAGTTTAGCTGGCCTTCTGCAACACAGCCTGTGGAGATAATGCATACGGGCGAATGGAATGTAAACCTTGATCGCCCTTCGGAAGAAGAAATAAAGTACGAAATATCCGTACTAAAACGTGAGAAGGCACCAGGACCGGACGGTCTCTATCCAGCCCTCTTCAAAGAAGGCGGAGAATCCCTGGTGACCCATCTGACAAAGCTTGTTGGTGCTATATGGAACGAAGAGAAGGTGCCTGCAGAATGGGGCATGTCGACAGTTATCCCTATCTTCAAAAGGGTACGCGGACGCTGTGCGAAAACCACCGTGGCATCAGCCTGTTAGCTGTGGCATCGAAGGTGCTCTCTGGTCTTATCCTTCGAAGGTTGACTGAACACAGGGAGAGACATCCGTGAAAACCAAGCTGGGTTCCGTCCTGCAAGAGGATGCATCGATCATATCTTCACCCTCCGACAGATTCTGGAACAGCGACACTGCTTCCAGCAACCAACAATGGTTGTGTTTCTCGATCTGAAAGCTGCCTTTGACTCTGTAGACCGCCAGGCACTATGGCAGTGTCTGTGGAGCAAAGGTGTCCCCATAAATTCTTGACCCTCCTTAAGGCGCTGTAACTCCCGCGGCCGTGTGAAGGTCTACGGGAGCTCTGCTGCTCGCGTGCTGTGACAGGTCTGACCGGGAAGACTCTGCCTGACTTCTGTCTAGTTCAACCTGACATCTTAGTGTGCTTCCGTCCAGGCCTACATCAGCTGTTCACTCATCAAGTTGTCACTCTTTCACTTCGTTCAACTTCGTCACTGATGCGATCATGGAAGACTCACTATCAGCCTCTAATGCCTGTGGAGTCGAAGTGCTCCCGGGCGTCCGCTCACAGATATCGAGTATGCAGACGACATAGCTCTTCTTGGATCTGACGCCGTGGTAATGCAAAGAATATTAAATAATCTAACTAATTCCGCCTCACGGTTCGGCATGCGCTTCACACCTGCAAAGTGTAAAGTGCTAGTGCAAGACTGGGTGGGCCCGAACCCTAGCCTCATGCTTGCGGGTGAACCGATTGAGGTAGTAGACAAATTTGTTTACCTGGGCAGCTGTATCAGTCCCGGTGGTCTCGCGAAAGATGATATTTCCATCCGAATTGGGAAGGCCGAGCAGCTTTTGTGAACCTGCGTCACCTGTGGCGTAGGCGTGACATCAGCTTATCCGTCAAGGGTCGAGTTTACAATGCTGCGGTGCGCTCCGTATTACTACGGATCAGAAACCTGGCCGCTGCGCGCCGAGGACGTCAAAAGACTTTCAGTGTTTGACCATCGATGTCTTCGGAGCATTGCCCGAATCTGGTGGGAACACCGGATCAGCAATGCTGAAGTACGTCGAATGGTATTCGGGAGAAATAACTCACCCTCGATAGATGAACTGATCACACTGCATAGGCTGCGCTGGCTTGGCCACGTGCTGCGCATGCCAGTCGACCGACTTCCTCGAAGGGTTCTTTTCGCACAACCACGTGAAGGGTGGAAACGAGCCAGAGGCGGTCAAACAATGACTTGGCAGCGAAGTATAAAAGCCATTACCAGCAAACTCAGCTGCGCTGGTCACTGCCGTCTTCCTGGATGGGGACCCCGAGACGGGCCACATCAATGGTTAGAGACATTGTCAGACATGGCCCAATCGCGCCCTCAATGGCGCTCATGCATCCAAGCTATTGCCTTCAATGCATAGCCCCTTCCCAATTCCCCGACGTAACAGCCATTGACAGTGGTGCATTTACGCAGCTCGCGCCTCCAATGCGCAGCTACCTACCTCACCTCCCCAAATCATCGGCGAACGAAACTGTGGCAGCTACAACCACTGTACGACAAGTACACGGTTTCTTACAGCTGATGATGATGATGATAGTCGGCTTAGCCGCCAATAATAGGAGTTTAGGATCAAGCCCACCCAGTCTTCCAACAGCACTTTACACTTTGCAGGTGCAAAGCGCATGCAAAACCATGGGGCAGGCTTATTCAGATTAAAAATAAAAACAATCGTCCAGATGTAACACCCTTTCGGTGCCCGACTGCCATGCTGCCGAAGGAAGCACGAGGGCTGAGATACTGCTGCCAGGTGCCCAAGTCTAGACAGGAGAAGTAGGTATGCGGAGAATTATTTAAACAATTGGCTGATAACGAATAAAAAAAATAATTATTTGAAATAATTACTTACACCATTCAATACCGTTTGCAGTACCACGGCGTCTGCGTATTCGATATCTCTGAGCGGACGCCCCGGGAGCACTTCGACACCACGGGCATTAGAGGCTAATAGTGAGTCTTCCATACTAGTATCAACGACGAAGTTGAAGAGGAGGAGGTGAAAGAGGACAACTCTGTCTGACACCACTCCATGTGTGTGAATTCAGGCGAGGGCTTTCCGTAGACCTTCGCACGACCGCGGGAGTTGGCGTACAGCGCCTTAAGGAGGTCAAGTTTATGGGGGACACCTTTGCTCCACAGACACTGCCATAGTGCCTGACGGTCTACAGAGTCAAAGGCAGCTTTCAGATCGAGGAACACAACCAGTGTTGGTTGCTGGAAGCAGTGTCGTTGATCCGGAGCTGTCGGAGGTGAAGATGTGATCGATGCGTCCTCTTGCAGGATGGAACCCAGCTTGGTTTTCAGGGATGTCTCTCCCGTCACGATGGTTTCACAGCGTCCGCGTACCCTTTTTGAAGATAGAAATAACTGTCGACGTGTCCCATTCTTCAGGCACTTTCTCTTCATCCCATTAAGTACCAATGAGCTTTGTTAGGTGGGTCACTAGGGATTCACCGCCTTCTTTGAAGAGAGCGGGATAGAGACTGTCCGGTCCTGGTGCCTTCTTACTTTTCATTACGGATATTTCGTGCTTTATTTCTTCCGATGGGCGATTAAGGTTTACATTCCATTCGCCCGTATGCATTTTCTCATTAGGCTGGGTTGCAGGAGGCCAGCTAAACTGTTCTTCGAAGTGTTCGACCCATGTTTCCAGTCGACGTCTTTGCGAGTGAAATTAATGAGCCAACTTTTTCACTTATCGTTTAACTGGCCGCTACTTTCCTAGAGAGAGTCGATCGTATCAGTTGATGTAAGACACGGCTGTTCCCCGTAGCAAAAGCCTTCTCCGTCTGGCGAGCTTTCGTTATCCACTAGAGCTCTCGGTCTTTCCTTAGGCTTTTCACTATTCGGCGTTTGAGGGAGTTTGCGTGCGCCGTCGTACTCGTTGCCTTCTGGTAGGGATTTCCTGGCATCAATCATGGATACCGATTTGGACGACGTTCACTGGTCTTGTGGTTGAATCGGAGAAGTCAGAAGGCGTGCACGCACCATGGCGCGATCGAAATCAAGCTTTGTGCCCCAGAAGGAACGACAGTCTTGAACTGTAGCTCTTCACCGGTGGCTGATGGCCACGTGATCCAACTGGGTCCATAGTTGATTTGCAGTTGGTGGCCGCCAGGATACGCGATGCGAACGTTTACGTTGAGAGTTCGTACTGGCTAGAAACACACAACCGGAGGAGTCACTCTTCGTTTTCTGTGCGACGACTATGTGTGTCGACTCCGAATCGACCGCCCACATGTGATTCCAAGGAGTTCAGACATTCATATCGCCCGCAAGGATCAGAATATCAATGCTTCGTGCTTGATGAATGAGCCTGGATAACTATCGATAGAAAGTATCCTTCGCAGCATCAGAACTGCAGACCGTTGGGGCATAAGCCAACACTACAAACAGACACCGCTCTTCATGTTGAGAGGCATTAAGCTTGATTGAGCTGGATGACCGGATGACTAGTCCCTGGGATCCAATCCAGCAAAGCACGTCCAGTTCTGGGGCTGAGTGCAACTCACACGCCACATATTCCACGAGTCATCGCTTCTGGATCACCGGACACTCTGAGGGAGAAATGTGAAAGAGCTAAGTTCGTCGTTAGCACTTTGAGAAGCATAACCACGCTTGGGTCTTGTAGGCGTGTTTCGGAGATACAGCATACAGCAATTTTAAGGGAGTACAAGGTTTTAGCGAGTATTGCCTGTTCGCCAATTTGACGTAGAAGACGGACGCTAGAAGCGCGTACGTAGAAAGGATCTCATGGATGTGGAAAGGAGATTTAGAAAGATGTTATTTTGTTTATTGATAATAGTCAGTGGGTGCATGAGGCCCATCGGTAGGATAACTGACGGTCAAATGACCCAGCAACGTTTGCTTGTGTGGTGGGAAGGGGTTGAGGAGGGACATCGGTGGACAAAGAAATGCGCAGGCAAATGAAACTTTCCGAGTGCCCAAGCTGAGGAATGGGGTTTGGTTGGAATATCCCACCTTGAGCCTCTGACTCAAAAGTCTGACCCGTGAGGTAGCAGGCAGTAGGGTTTTATTTGGGGACTTTACCAGGAGCCGATGACTCAATAGCCTTACCTGCTCGGCTGCAGAGGGTTGGCCTAACCCGAGGGCGCAGGGAATAAGGCATTACTGTCTCATTCCTGATGCGGCTGCGCACAGCAGTTGTCTTTTGAGCAGCACCGGACTCTTGGTTTTAGAAGTATTTCGACCATAGTGGATAATTTTGAGTAGCACCGGACTCTTTGGTTTTAAAGTATTTCGACCGTAGTGGATAATGCGCCGGCGGTCACGGTCAACCGTTGGGCGATCGGAGTGTGCGGTTTTTAGGGCCGACCTTTTCTAACCCGTCCTTCCTCGGGGGAAGGCAGCATCGCTGCTTCCATAAATATGGACATGCTGGTCGCCTGGGGGAAACACCTTGCTGCCTTCACACTCCTGTCGCAGAGGACAGTACGACTTTACCCCCAGACCGCCTCGTAGCACGATTACTCGTAGTACGGGGTCTCGCTGCTCTTGGTCTGACTGCTCCCCTTTGGCCTTCCTGGCATGGTTGCACCTTGTGGAACGACGTTCCAGCCAGTGTAGCCCGCGGGATCATTGTAGCACTCAAGCCCGATCACCACGTCAAGGCGGCAACTTTAGGTCGGGAAAATAGTATAGTATAGTATGCTATAGTACAGTACAATATAGTATGTCACGGGCCGTGGCGTGGTGTCACCAACCTTATTTGCTGCACACAGTGGCGCGTGCATGCGAAGACACTCTATTGCTGACGCCTCCATTCGTACACTTTCACGCATTTCCTTTCCCACCTTACTGCACCCCAATTTAAATAGTCTCTCCACAGGACCAAACGCTAAGACTAAACGTTTTTTGTCATGCACCACGGCCAGTTGCAGCTTCCTTGCGTCCGACTTCAAAAAAGCTCAAAATCCTCGAAATCAAACTTCAAACTTTCAACCTCTGAAAGCCTGTCCACATAGCCGCCTTTAACGTTCGTGCACTGAAGCAAGCAGGAAAACAAGTGACTCATGCTCGTACGACAGAAGCTAGGCCGCTGCAGCTGCATATGCTGGGATGGGTATTGTGCTCAGCGATCGAGCGGAAGTGTCTCTACTTGACTGGATAGCAGTTGATAGACGCATCTGCGCGGTTGGTTTGGCAACATCTGTGAAGGAATCTCAAGAAAGTGAGGTCCATCGCACCCTGTTCAATGTATGCTCACGTCCCGACGGACTGTAGCTCTGAATCCGACAAAGGCAATTATTATGATGCTCTAGCGGCTCAGCTAAGTAGACCAGGCGCTGCTGAGGCCCAGCTGGGTGGTCGTCTTCGGCTAGACACGAAACATACGGAAAACGGACAGGGCTTACTGCACAAGTGCGCCAACCACAGGTAGTTTCTCTGAAGTTCATCATCACCGGGTCAAGAGTTGACCACACCTCTGCTTACTCCATTCTGAATTGGGCGGGGAAAATAAGCATCCTCTCCGACAAACGATGGTTCAGTATACGCCATACATGGTCTAGCCAGCGCAGCTTCTGGCGCTGGGCACGTTTTTCAAGGGAAGTTCTCGTTGCCCCGTTACGGAATCTCTGACACCAGCCCACACAAGCTATGGTTCTGAGACAAAGGCTGTTGAACACCTGAAGGCATCTCAGTTCCTGTTCTTTCTTCTCCTCTTCGAAGGCGAGAACGATGTGGTTGCATATTCCGGATCGACAAGGTTTTCGTCACAGGCTATTTGAACAGCGGGGTTTTGAAGACTTTCCAGCGTTCGTCTCATTATCTCATCGGTCACGAAATTAAATAGGAATGGAGAGTGTGGGTATCCCTAACGGACACCGCTTTGTGTACGGAAGCTTTTGGAGAGCTCTCCGTATACTCTCATACGTCCGGAAGTTTGAGGATACAAAGAACATATTATGTTCACAAACTTCCGTGGCATACCTTGGTGGGTAAGCGTGTCGAGGAAAACGGACCGGTCAACCGAGTCAAATGCACCTTGGAAATCCAGAAATACTAGAATTATGGGTCGCTTATACTTATGACGTTGTTCTAGCACCTGACACTGTGTGAAGGTTTGGTCAACACAACTCCTCCCGCTTGCTGCTCTCGAGTCAGTATTTCACGAGCCACCATATGGAGACAAAGCACAACTGACGCCAACAGTCTCGTTGCGACCGAGGTCTTGTTGACGCCCTGTGGTTACCGCACCCATTATGAGCCCCTTTACTGAAAATGATCAGTGTCGCCGACGCTCCCTAATTGTCTGGGGCATTCTCCTTTTCCTAAACGCAGATAAACAGTTCAGACAAGCACCGACTATGCGCTTCACTGCCATCTTTGAACAATGCGGGTGGGAGGTCATCCGGACCATGAACTCGGTGGCACTTGGGATGATGTATGCAGTCATAAAACTCCGAGGCCGTAGGGGGTTCCAGGTTCTACATCAGCTGTAGATTGCTAGATGAGTACCAACTGGTGGCCATGATAATTGTTGTTCGGAGTATTCGGCCCACCGGTCGATGCGTTCTCCCTTCCGATCCTCGATGTTTGGGCTCACAAGTTGTTTTCGGGGACCGGTCACAAGTGGCAACTGAAATAATCTTCGGGCATTCATGGCTTTCTGGGTCTCTCCCATTTCCTTGGTTTTTCCTGTCTACCAGACTCCACGCTCACGCTCACTTGACGTCTGACAATTGGTCGGGTCAAGTTATGTTCGGGCCGGCTGGGATGTTTTCCCGTGAATTAAGCAGTGTCAATTTTCAATCTGATGTCCAGTGCTTGAGTCGGCCTGGCAGCGCTGTGCCACGGGCAAAACTCCCAGCAATATGTAGACATGACAATCTCGTTCCAGCGTGAATTCCCATCTAATTGTGGAGCACTTGGAAGAGACCCCAGAAGGCGATTCTGGTAAATTCACCTAAAATCCTCCCAGTTGCTAAGCGATCTGCCTGCACCGAAAACTCGCTGTTGGTCGTAAAATGCATTTCTTCTGCATTGACATGTGTCTGTCCAAAGACGAATGCAAGACGCATGCACGCAATCGAACGGACTGCCCCGGACAGACCGAGTGAATTGAGTTTAGAGACACTTCTGAACAACTTTGATGACGTCAGCCTTGCGGGAAACCCATCAGCTGCTCTGTCGGAGGCCCACCGCGAGCACCCATTTTCAGCATGACGCTGGACAGCCATATTTCGCAAGCCAGTGAGGCCACTGCAAGTAAGGTACGTCATGAAAATTCAAGGGATTTGGTGTCAGGTGGAATCCGCACCGATACCACTTTACTGAAGTTAGGCGCTGCTGCGTCCAAGAAATCCGTTCCGCACGCGATTGGTCAAAAGAACGGGGTGCTGCCGGTCAGGCACCAGTTCAAGCTCTGATTGACCAATTGCTCTGACCAGTTGCCGATCACGATCCAGTATTCGCTGCATGCCGATTGCAAACGGCGCGTCCAGTAGGTGTCAGAATTTCCAGGGTGTAATCGCTGTATACACTTCATAAGCAAGGCACTGTACATGTGTTTTCGGTCTAGTTTGGGCGTTGTGCACCTTTCGTGGTTGTTTTGACGCGAATACCAGTTTGGAATTTTTAGACATAGAACTAAGCTGGGAGAAATATCTTAGGACAGCCTCGTACCAAAATGTCCGATGATAATAGTAATAATCGTGTTGGTAATAATAGTGATTTGTCCTTTATAACACTTATACGCTTCCGCTACTTATAGAGCTGGCGTGCCACCCGAAAAATGCACGAAGGTTGAACCACCGCCAAGTCTCCCACACCTAGACGGGAGCAGCAGAAACGTAGAGATCGAGTTGGAACCATGAACCGTCGAGTCAGTAGGATCGCACCATTACCACTGACCCTTCTCGAGCGCCGCGCCTTGGATGCACGGTGCATTTCTCTGCAAAGTCTTTGCGAGCGAAATAAAACTTTCTACGTCAAAATGTTGCATTTCTTCGCATATGTGCTCAGACCCAAATTCAACATCATCTGTCGCCATTTTTGCGATTTGTTTTAATTAGTCTCCTTTCGAAATTTTTGGCGCACATCTGGCTTTGAACTTGTTGTGCTATGGCTTCGAAGGTGACTGCACACGAGTTTGTTGGGAAATTTGGGGCTGTGTCCTTTTCATCCTTCACGGCATTTGAGAATGCTTTAACTCAGGACATGAAGGAGACTTATGTGTACTTCTCTGTTCATCCAGTAACCGAGGCACCAACGCTGTTTTGCGTTACGAATGGGTATACTACAAATGCACTAGGCGACCTCCAAGACCAACGGAAAGTCTAGGAATCTGAAGAAGCTAGTAAGCTGAGCTTGTTCGCTAATAAAAAACAGCACGCGAAACACCGGCTGTCCAGTGCGGTTATGTATACGGAGGCAAAGGACCACCTGGCAGTCACCTCTTATTCTCTTGGACACAACCATAAGTTGTCAAGGTTCTTGTACGATCGGCTTCCGGTTAATCATCGGCAAACCAAAGACGAGTTGGGCACCTGCAGGGCCCTTCTGAAATACGGAACGTCATTGTGTGAGGTGCGGCAGTTAGTGACCGATGGATTCGGCAGGCTCCTCACCACTCGGGATATGTACGACTACCGTCGGAAGTGTCGACCGGCTCTAGTGAATAGGTGTCGTATAGTTAGCTTTTATCGTGGCATATGATATGCCTTCGGTGCTGGCGAAACTTCGAAAGACGGGACGCGTGCTTGTGTGGCAGTCAGAGGAAGGCCACTATAGCCAAATATGCTTCTCCCGATGGCAGCAGATGGCTTTGTTCCGACACTTTCAGATGTCGTAAAAGTAGACGGAACGCGCGCAACAAACCGTTTTTGGTAAGTTTTTTAAAGCACCTAATATTCGGCCTGTAGATACAGGCTGTATACCTTCTTGATAACGGACGGCATGGGTATCGGGCGTCCGGTAATGTATGCGTTCGTGGAGATCGAACAGTTTGCTCCTATGCGTAAACTGTTCGGCTTGTTCAAGGAGATGATGGGCGAGGATCATCCAGTTAGGACTTTCATTATGGACAAGTTGGTGGCGCAAATGCGGGCGGCAAGAGTCGTGTTCGGCTGCGATGTAATGCCTTTTGCTATTTTCATGTCAGAAAAGCTATCAGGAAGCACGTATGTGTCATTTAATATTCATGTATTTTTGGTCAAAGACACTCTGCAAACAGCCGGCAAATATTCTGCCGCATGGCTCACCTGGACAACGCCGTGCAGTAGGTTTTTTTATCGTATTACGAACACACATATTCCGGCAAGATCTGTAGCTGCCACGCCGGAGTGACCCACGATTTGTTTCTTCCTCTACGGCCCGCTGGTTGTACATCGCCCGAAAATGGGCCGCATATTCACAGTCCGGAATGGCTTACTTTGGCAGTGTGACCAACAGTCTTCTGGAGGATGTGAACGGCCGCCTTAAAGGTGCACACTGTGAAACTTGCCCGGCTATGTGGTGATTCTCTTCAGGCCTGTTCTAAAGGTGTGTCCACAGAAGAATAATTTATTCTTGCCTCTTAGCTCCCCGCCCGTCCAAAAAACGCAAAGGTGTGCTTGTTCCCCGGTCCGCATAGAGGGCGTCTTATGATGTTCGCCTGGACCGAAGCACAGGATCCCAGCACAGTGTGTCCCGGAAGTCCGTGTGTGCCCGTGTTTTCGGGTCCAAGTAGGAACTACCCGACAGCCGTGGGTAAATTTCTGACTCCTAAGACTAGCGCTGCAGAGCGCCCATTAGATGAAATAGACGAAGATGATTTCCTGTGACCCATCAGCTCCAGACAGTTCGTCTGTTAATGAGGCCCCGTGCATTTCACATAAGTCTCGTGTTTCTTGATGGATACAATAAGTAGGCATGCAAATTAGCCGCTGAAGATGGCGTTGTGTAAACAGGCCTCTACGACATTATGGCCCCTGAAGTGCCTCGTTTACGGTTAGTATTCCTCCCAGTTAGACAGCCGCCTGCCTCATGATGATATATCGATAACCCAACTTATATCTTGCTCTCATTTCAGGGCGTCAATGGACAAATGAGCACTCCTCACGAAGAGGTTTATGCGCCTCTTGGTGAAAAAAATGTACTCATCTAAACGACCAACATAACAACTTTTTATGTAGACTATTGTGAACCTTCTCCCCGGTAGAAATGGACGGGCGCGCTCCGGCCAGCTAGGTTCGTTCAGCTGTCCGCTATGATCGACGTAGGTTCCATGTGGTTAGTTGAGTAGCCATCGTGGACCACTGGCCGCACTTTAGTTCCATGTGGCTAATTGGTAAACGTCATGGTCTTCCTGGCATAATTCGCAGGCTAGAAAGGAAGACTGTGCTGCTTAACAAAAAATTTGCACGATTTTTCGCCAATAATGAACACAGCCTACGCAATTTTGACTTGTAGCAGTAATTATCGAGCAGAAACCATTTACGGGAATGGCACCCCCACATATTTTGCATCCACAGGGGCCGTGTACATTCCAGAGTGTTTAGAGAATTATTTCAGCTGTAAAACTAACTGAAAGTTCTATGCATTTTTAGTGGGTCACCTTTTTGTGCAGGTCGCGATTTCCTATTACATTAGGCAGCGTATTCGCTGTCGGTGGGGCTTACTGACCTTGAATATTCGCTCACTTAAACAACTAACCAATGTGGATAATTTGAAATAATGCGCGAACATATACGTTATACATAGACATTCTAAACCAGGAAGTGGCAACCCTGAAAAGTTCGTAGCTTTCAAGAAATCAATCCCATTGTGCGAATACTGGGCGAACACTGAGCTGAGAAAAATATCTTCATTTCAGTCTCGTACCAAAATGTCCAACAATAATAGTAATAATGGTGAATAATAATGTTATTGGTAATAATAATGATTTGTCGTTTAACACTTATACGCCTCCGCTACCAAGCTGGCGTGCCACCCGAAAATGCACGAAGGTTGAACCACCACCAGATCTCCCACACCTAGACGGAGCAATAGAAATGTAGAGGTCGAGTTGGAACCATGTACCGTGGAGTCAGTAGGATCCCCCCATAACCACTGACTCTTCTCGAGCCTCATCACTCATTTAAAAAGCATACCGTGTATATGCTTGCACAGTGCCAAACAGTGACGTAAAACAGACTCAAAAGGAAACCAGCCTCAGATAGGGACGAGACATATATACAACATCGGAACAGACTCTCATCGACTTGATGAGGAGGGTGCCAACGATTACGGAACACTCCACGTACAAACCGGGTCTTCGGTGACCCCAAGGACCAAGCCATACCAGTTCACCGTGTTTAGCTCTTTCAGCTCTTCATCGCCGGTAGCCATTTTGCCTTAAGCACCTGCAAGTTATTTTTTCTCACCGTGAGCACTGAGCAAAAGATTCTCCATGGGAATGCACTGGGTCGCAGGCAATTTGGTTTGTGTCTGAGTTAACCAACCCAGAGTCGCCCACGTAACCACTTCCATTCTCACTCAAACCACCTAGCTACTGAAAGTTTGGAAGATCTCGGAGTTGTGCGAATTCATCGGGACCGTCTTCCGACTGCTCTTCAGCCTGGAACAAGATCGCCACAGCTTTGCAGGGTGCTGCGATATTTTGGCTGTGGCATGGCGCTTTCAGGTTCGCCCAAACACTGGATATCAGACAGAACATTTGTACTGCTTTATTCCAAGCAAAATGTTCATGCCGGTCCGGGAATCTGGATAGTCAAGAGGGCTCAAGATGGCTCAGTGGTTAAGGCGCAAACTCACCAACCGGAAAGTTCATGGCTCGGGTCTAATTTCTGACCGCAGGTACAATGGCCTCCTGGCGGTTGTGCAGGAAATCCCCTCAAAATCACTTTGTCAATTCCATGGTTCGAAGCGTCCGATGCCACAACGATTTCCAGTGATGGACTGTAATAAGTTAGTAGGAAACCAGGACTCAGCGTGAATGTGACAGTCAAGGGCTCATTGGCGTTCTCCTGACCATATCAATTTGTACTCTTTGGTGAGTAGCTCGTTCACTAGACCTTAAAAGCGATGCACGGCAGGCAGAACTAAACTGTAGTGGCTGACGAGACCGAGGAAAGTCCTGAAAGGCGTCACGTCTGTGGATGCTGGCATAAGTTTGTTAGCATCGGTGTTCTCCAGGTCTGGCCTGCAGCCATGTTCATCAGTCATGAAACCAAGGTACTTTATCGACCGGATGAAAAAAGTGCAGCTTTCTCGACCCATTTGAAGCCGTAATCGTAAATACGACCAAGTACTTAATCAAGGCGCTAACCTAATTCAAGGAGGTTGCAACCTATGACGATGAGATTATGCAAATGAGCAACGACACCGGGGGCATCCTTCAGCACCGCATCCATGGTATCCTGAAATATGGCTGGCGCTGTTTTGACACAGAATGGCGGTAAGGTATGCTGAACCAGCCCGCGGTGCATATTGATGTCCAGGAATTCTCGGGATTCTTCGTCGACTTTAGCCTGGAGACAAGCATCACCCAAGTCCATCTTTGAGAAACATTTACCACCACTCACTGTTGCGAACAAGTCATCTGGATGAGGCTGAGGTTGCTGATGGGTATCCAGTGCAGCATTGAGATCGGTGGAGAAGTCAGTAAACAACCAGGTGGGTCCGTTAGTCTTCTTCACCAACACGATCGGTGCGGCCCGTGAAGAGTTGTTGGTCAATTGGAGAACATCAACCTTTAGTAGTCGGTCCAGTTCCTGCTCAACGATGGGTGAGGCTGCCCATGGTACTGGGCGTATTGTCTCGAAAGTTGATTTGGCACCGTGGGGAGGCAGAGCCTTGCTCTTGCTTTTATGCATCGGTTACGACTTTTGGTGAATGCAGATGTGTCCCTTGGTGAAACTTACTCGTTGGAACTGCCCGGTAATTAAGTTTGCAAGAGGCCTCCTCCGGGGGTGGTTGCGTTAGGCTGAGAATGGGATTAATAGACTTCTTCAGGAGCTTCAGCTTATTGACCCATTGCAGACCCATGCAATAAAGTATGGAGCATGACGTCAGGTAGCCCGTGGCTTTGCCAGTTGATCATTAGGAGCATTACGAGCCCAATGAGCGATCGGTTTCGCGTGCTGCCTACCAGTTCGTTTCCACGTTCGTTCGCTGAGCACTGTGAGGTCGGATCCGATATGAAGCTGCTAATGAACCGGGATGTTGCTGATACGAACTGCCACGAACTTTGAATGTAACCGTTACTGAGTTGGACCGTGGTGTTTTATCTACACGTTAGCGTGCAGGTGTGACGGTAGATACTACTGATGAGGCGTGCGAGTAGTATGTTTTCTCGTAAATCCGCTTCGCGTCTCTTGAAAAGTAAGATTTGCATTTGAGTAAAAGCCAATGGATATCCAGAAAAGTCCTGGAAGACGCGTTTAAGGAGAAGATGGATATTCAGTGTTGTAAACAAGATGCATATGAGATTTTTGCTCCCCTGTCCAACAGTCTGTAAATGTTTAGTTGATGTTTCTCTAATAAACAACTCCACAGCGAAGGCCTTCATTTTTTCATTTGGTGCCTGACCAGGATAAGAATGAAGATCCCGTGGCCACAACCCCTTGAGAATGGGGATGTTCGGACCTTCCTGGATGACTTTAAGGATGTTGCGGGGGTTCCTGGCCTTGGTACCGACCGGGGTAATCTGGCTGTGCTGAAGACCCTCCTCAGGGGCCGGGCGAGGACGGCCCTGGATGCGGTCAGAAGGAGCCCTCGCAACGGAGTTCGACTCACCGGCCGACTGGCAGGAGGCTATGAGGCGGTTCAAGGCGGCCGGGATGGCACCTGGGTGTGACCCGACCGTGTTCTTCGCCAGCCTGCAGCAGTCGTTGGATCGGGCTTTGCCGGAGACTGGACGGAGTGTCGCGCCAACAGTTACTTTCCGACCAGTCCATCGAAGATATGCAGCCAGCGCTTGGTGCCCAGTTGCGGTCGGCGAGGGCATCTGGTACGGGAACTGACCGGGGCACCACTGGCCGGGTGGCAGTCGCAGGAGAAGACGGATGGTTCACCGGTGGACGAACTGCAGCCAGAGTGGACCAACTCGTGGAACAGCTTGCAGCCATCAGAACGGAATCGCGGAGGCACGCTCGAACGAGCTTGCAGCACACGTCCATGAAGCACACCTTCCTGAGCAGCCCAGACATAGAGCAGACAATATTGGGGGCAGATTTTCTTGAGGGCACAGATTCTGTGGTTGACCTAAAGCAGGGAAAGCTGGTGACAACGTACGGCGCGGTCAAGCTTGAAGGTTATCGAAACATTGTCTTAAGTAAGCTGCATGTCCGAAAGCTTTTGTCTTGTAAAGTACCGTCAACGGGATCTGTGGTCAAGGAATATTCCGAACTGTTCACCGGCGACTAAGCTCCGTTTAGCTTCTGCTCGTGGATTGAACACGAAATTCCCCTCCCATCCGAATGCTTTCGACCTTACGGTCCTCGTTCGCCGTGGCTCCATCTACGGGAGGATGTCCATAAACAAGTTCAAGGGATGTTGAAAAATGGCATAATCGAGGAAGCCAACAATGCGTACAACTCTTCGGCTGTGCTTGTAAGAAAGGCGAACGGAAAATACCGGTTTTGCGTGGATTTCCGGCGTTGGAATGAACTGAACGTAAATCGGGCTGTAGATGTCACTTCGGTTGCGGAGGTTTTCGATTCCCTTCAGCATTCCCGATATTCCACGGTGTTTAACTCGCGTTCCGGATACTGGAGACTATCTACCAAGCGGAGGACAGGGGGGAAACGGCGTTCACTTTTGAGGACACCCAATATCAATTTAGACAGATGCCGTTTGGTTTGTCTGGGGCACTATGCACATTCCGGCTCTTGATGCTTCGTTTAACGAAGGGACTCAAGAATGTTGCTGTGTATGGAGACGATATCGTTGTGTACAGAAATTCGGAACCAGAGCACGCAGTTCACTCGAAGACCGTATTGAAGCGTATCCGGGAGGCTGGCCTGCGGATAACTGAAGCCAAGACACAGCTCACTCGGAGTTCGGTGACACGGCTGTGGCATAAAGTGGGTCAGGGAGAGGTTAGCCCAATGCCAGAAAAACTGGCAAAGATCAAGGACTGTGCTGTGGAGTTGCGGAAGCTGTGCAGTCGATGGCAAGTTCCGTTTGTCGTTACCGACCGCCGGGGGAACGTCTATACAATTCAAGACGGTTGGGGATCGAAAAGAGCAAATGGGACTTAGCTTCGGCGGTGGCACGATACCCCCGAAGAGCGGCCGAGTAGACCCGCTTCTGAAGCCGACCTGACGGAGGTAAATGAAAATCGGTGGCATGCGGGCTATTACCGGTGTTACGGTGGATACTACTGATGAGCCATGCGAGTAGTATGTTGACTCGTAAATCCTTTTTGCGTCTCTTGAAAAGTGTGATTTGTTACGGAATTGGTGGAGTTGCTTTGTATCATTTACTTGCATTTGAGTAACATTCAATGGATATCCAGGAAAGTCTTGGAAGACGCGTTCAAGGAGAAGATGGATATTCAGTTTTGTAAACAAGTTGCATATGAGATTTTCGCTCCCCTGTCCGTAACTGTTGAGTTGATGCTTCTCTAATAAACAACTCGGCAGAAAAGACCGTCTTCTACCAATTCGTTTCCACGTTCCTTCTTCGAGCACTTTGAAGTCGGATCCGATATCGAGTTGCTAATGAACCGGGACGTTGTTGATACGAACCGCCACAAACTTTTTTCGGCAAGTAAAATGAACTTTGAATGTAACCGTTACTGAGTTGGACAATGATTTTTGAGCTGCACGGTATCCTGCTGGTATCGGCGGCATCTGATATTGACCTAAGTTTGATTGTGGCTGGGACAATTGCACCTGGAGCATTTGTGAAGCCTAAACCAGCAATAACAAGAGGGGTGCCACTTATCGCAATGTCAACATCTTGTAAGCGGCTTGTCCTCTGGTTTATTTCTGACATTGGAGCTGATAACAGCCGCTTGAAATTGCAGGTAACTGATTGATCACGGCCGTGACTTGCTTCAAATTGCTGAGGCATTGACATTCGGTGGTGAATCTCTGCTAAGTCAGTCCAACATCCTGTTCAATTTCGTAAAGCACCAGGTTTCTGACATCTGAGTCTTGGAACGACTGCAGACCGGATGCGAAAATGGGGCGCTTAAACTGATTGAGCTTAGCATTGAGCTAAGCTTGAAGTGTTTGCATTCCCGAGTGACAACCTCGGCAAACGTGATGAACTCGTCATCATTTACCTTGACAAGTTTGAAGCATTGGTAACAAACATCGAACAGCGATGTCTGATCGCCATTACCTGGGAAAGTGTTCCGAGCTTTTTTACAAAGCTGAGGTCGCGGGGCAGCCTGGAGAGGAGGAAGTTTGTGTACCGTTCATACTCAGATGTGCCAAGCGTTTGTGTTACCGATTCGACTTTCCATGTGTCATCGAATTTAGAAAAAGTTTGAGTGTATCCTAATACCGCTTGAATTGGGAGTCAACATTGTGAGCAGATAGGGGGTCGAATTTGAACTCCTGCAATTACGTAACCTGAAGATACGAAAGACCCACCGTTACTGGCCTTTGGTGTCTAAATATGCCGTCAGTGATTCAATGAGCTTCAGGGGCGCACATCCAACCGCTCCTGTTGCTGCTGCAATATTTCTCGCAGCTCATTTAATTCGACCGACAATTGTAATCACGGTATTTTTCCCAGCTATCTCGTTAGTCTGAACATTCCAAGCTGGCTTTTCCATCAGAACAGCCACCAAAGGTGCGCTTTAACCTTTTCATAGCCTCTTGTTGCGGTGTCTCAGTTGCATTTTCATTCACCGGATAATTTAATGCGGTGTTCGAAGCTTACGTCGGAGCAATGACTCTGCCGGTGACATTTCATCACGCAATTTGGCGTCGCTCGATATGCCAGAAGGAACACTTGCAAAATCTTTTCCGCTGGTCCTTTTCCTCTGGACTTCTGAAGTGCACGCTTGAGAGTGTGAACGTGGCATTCCGCTCGACTCGTTGACGGTGGATGAAACGGCGGCAAGCGAACATGAGTTCCGTTATTCTCCCGACAATACTGTGAACGCTAAAGTGTGAACTGACTGCCATTGTCAGACACAAAGTGACTGAACAATCTTCGGCGTTCCAGTACTGTAAATGCAGTTCTGTTGCTGTTCACCGGAAAAATTTCCTGTTGTTTGCTGTAGGCATCAACCACTACCAAAAAGTGTTGTCCACCAGCTGAACTTGCATAGTCGTGAAGACGATCACAGGGTTCGGTCGGTTGCGGCCACGGACGCAGATAGGTTTTCACTGATGACTTGGATGCTTCAGCACACTGTAGGCAAGATTTTGAGACCTTATCAATCTGGGAGTCCATCGAAGGCGTACTTCCGAGCAAGGGCCATCGTTCTGTCTGTTTCGGAGTACCCTATATGAAATTGATTCAGGATGACTAATCGTAACTCTTTTAAGGTGAACACGCTTTCTTAAAATAGAAGGCATCCTTCGGCTGGTGAGAGTGCTTTGCGCCGGTTGAAGTGGGGCCTCATTTTGTATTTTGGGCAGCTACGCGGCCACTGATTGTGGTGGTACTTGATAACTAACTGCAGCAAAGGCTCTTGGTCGGTAGCCTGACAGACCACGTTGGCAGTCACTGGGAGAATGCGAACCACTTCGGATGCGACGGGGTTAACCTCCGGTGCCAAGGCAGTTGTTGCGACTACAGTATCTTATGGTTCTGGCCCATTTGACTCACTGGGTCGCGACAGTGTGTTGGCTTGTCCGAGGCTAGCAGCAGACTTGTACTCGATTTTGAAGTCGCACCCTATATGCAGCGGTTTATCTCTGGAGGCGGTTGGCAGCATTAACGTGAATCCCCTTCTTGAGCCAAACATGGCAAGAAGTGGCTCGTGATCCTTCAGGAAGGGGAACTGGCTGCTCTAAAGCAGCGGCCGGCAACTACTAGCATTATAGTGGTGTCGATGCAGAATATCACCCAGTGGAGCCTCTGTGAGTGCCGCACCGGCACCCCGCAGTATGGACTAATCGGTCACAGAGATTCACAGGGCGTTGCCTTACGGTAAGGGGCTCGTGAGGTGATAGACCAAATCGCCATTTAACATCAGCTTCATAGATTACCGGTTGATTATTACTCGTTCCAAGAAAATTCGATGGAACCTCAGTTCAAGTACTTGCTCGTCGCTGCTTTTTGTTTTGATTTACAAGAGTGCGTGGAATGCAATGGCCGCGCCTGGTCATTAAGAAGTTCTCGGACCTTGAAATAAAGGAAACCTACCAAAATCACCTACTGACCTCTTTTTCCCCGGACGGTGCGTTTCCAGATTCCGAAAATTACCAGAATCTACGGCCCACACTCTTGCAAGATGAAGGGGGTCCTGCTTGCGTTAAAACGCCACTAACCAGTTCAGAGCACTGCATCTCTAACAAAACTGAAATTTCGCAAAGCTTGGATACTCAATCTTACTGACGTTCCATGAGACGTTTGGTGGAAAGGCTACTCGAAAGCGACCCCAGGAAGCTGAAAAGACGGGGGAAGCGGGCGGCTTTGGGAATTGGAGAGTGCTATTCCAGACACGCGGAACAGACCTAGAGATACCTTTGTTAGGCGAAAAAACATTATGAAGACGACTCATTTATCTCAAGGCGAACGGCTGAATCATTTGTGTGGGCGAGTTTGCTAACATTTCAGTTTTCCACCTGTTGTTACGTTACTAACTTCCCGACACGCAAAGAAACTCTGGACGGTAAGCTGAAAACCACTGAAGGTTTCAGAAATAATCGAATGGCTTTGCCCGCTCGAGTTGGTGGTCTCAACAAATCCCACCCTTTCTGTTGGCATATAGAACTGAGATCCTCAGTCGGCGCTTGTATAACCTACTTGCTTCTATCTGGTCGCAACCAGCCGAGGAGAGTCGATAGTGTTACCCATTTGTAAATTGCTACTCACAGTGAGTGTGGCAATCACAGAGGAATTGGCTTGAGGCCTGTTGTAACTAGGCTTGTTGCACTGCCTATTTTACGCTACGTTTTCTCCGGTGCCGAAAGTTCCGCAGTAGATCCTGACACTCTCCGCAGATTGTTGCACACGGGTGCGGACCCAGTACAGAAATGAAAAGAGTCTCCGCACCCAGTCCGTCCTTAGCGAAAGTTATTCGGCGCACGAATTTAGCCCACTGTAAGCAGTTATTATTTTCCTAGTGCAATTCGCTAACTTCTTAAGTTTTATGCTCCCGTGTCATGATAACTAACCACCTCCAACACCGTTTCTCAGCATATTACCTCCCTGGGTATAGATAAGTGTTCTCAAGTAAACATATTTAAATGAATGAAGTTTTACTTCATTTGCCATTCTTGGTGGTCATCTGTAGGTGTTTCCGAACTTTCTACTATTCGTTTTCTTAGCCCGGGGTGACTGATTCCCTTGGTTTGTCCTATATATGTGTCGGAAAACTTCTCGGTTGTCGCATCCCTAATGAAAAAATATAGTTACGGATTTCCATCTATCTACCTGTTTAAATAACTAGGTATAAATGACCATTAGATACTTACAAGTACGTTTTTGGGCCCGCCTGTTTGATCCGAAGGCTTGTGTTTCATTTATTCCTCACCAATTAAATAATACGGCGAGGCTTGGGGCCAACCTGCGTGCATGTTGGTAGGGGGTACTGTTCTACATAGCTGGCCTCCTGCAAGAGCCACCTTTCCAACTTTGCGAAATCAGTCATCGTGACTACGACCAATACTTACCGGCTGTGAATATCGCGGACCATCTCTGAGGCTTTCGGAATAGAGCCCATCAATGGATGGCAGGGGTAGAAGGGGCTCACTGTGTGCCTGAGAGCTGCTAGTAGGTATTAAAACGTCCAGTTTCATGTGCAGTTTCTGGAGTAACTAGTACGTCCGGTCCGAATTCTCTATAACATAGTTAAGTTAAAACATGGTAACGTACGCTGCTCAGTATTCGCACAATGAAATTTCTTTATCGAACGCTACGACATTTTCAAGGTTGCCACTTCATAGTGTAGAATGTCTATGTATATTTGATTATTGCGCTAATCATCTACATTGGTAAGTTGTTTAAATAGACAAGTTTTTAGGGTCAGTTAACATCACCGACTCTGAATACTTTGCCTAATGCGATAGGAAATCGCAGATTGCGGAAAAAAGTGACTCAAACACGATGGACGGAACATTCAGCTGGTTTACAGCTCTGTGTTTTGTTCTTCAAAAGATAAGTGGACTTTGCTGCGACCTCCCCATAAGTACATGACAAGTACGTCAAACCGCATGCACCGCGAGCTTGGCGAAACCTTACATCCGCAAATACCGGCGGCCAGTTCAGACACTTATATGCTTTCACCACCCTGCTCCCCCACTTCCGTCCCAACCGTTGACCAATTTCGGATGTCACTCACCCCCCGCATCTACCGCCTCTTTCTGCACCACATCACTCTTCACATCTGACGATGCGAATGATTTTGCGTCCCAAACCCTTCTAACTGCACAGCAGCCTTCCAGAGATATTCTCTACCCCATAATTAACCTCATACGCTACCTCCTGCCGTGAATTCAAACCTTCTTCACCCAATATTCACCCCATACCCATAGTGCTGAATACACTTGGACCTATTCCGGACACACGCCCATTAAACTATACTTCATATACCCTTACCTCACCCACCCATTTCCCCCTAGTACCGAACTTCATCGTAAGCGAGGTTAGTAAACTCCCAATTAGTATAATGGGCTCGACAATGGACCTATCAGTAATGCTGTTTAATGTTGATAATAATAATAATGTTTATTCCCAAATTGTGTAAGCATGCCGTCAGGCATGATTATAAGGTTACAGTCAGAATAAAGGCATGACTGGCGGGACTGTGATTACAAGGGGTTTTGGGTGGGGAAAGAGGACAGCGCCATAGGCAGTGAGCTGTGTCCAATGTAAACGTGGTCGACACTAGACCGGCACGAGAAGGGAAGCTCTTTTGTCGAAGGGAACATCGAGAAAGTTCAGATCGTTAGGATTTGAAGGTGGCGGGCAGAAACAAAGCGAGGGAGGGCAAAACAAGAGGCTTCCTGCCTAAAATATGACAAGAGAAATGTAAGCTGTGGAAAGTCAGAAACCAGAACATCAGATCTGGTGAAGCAGCAAAATTGGCATCATCCAGTCGATCGAACTGAACTGAAGCCAAAAACAACCGCTGAGGCCTCGCGGCCTTGGACTATTGGGGTCGTGGCCAGGGTCACAAAAGCGTAAGTGGGGATGATGAAATGGAGGGACTAGCATAGCGGGTGAATGGTAGCAGGGATCTCAAAAACATGGTGTGCAGTGAAACTGTAGTGACTCACCGGTGCCGCTGTTGTGGAGGCGGGCATAATAGTTCCTTTGGAAGAGAGATGGTGGCAGCACACGAGCCGGAACGCGAACTGTATAGAAAGTCATTGAATTTGGTGGGAAGCACAATGACACAGAGATGGTTGAATTTCAACCAACAGTTCAGAAGGTTGGAATGAATGTGACATAGAGGCAGCTGGAGTCAGGTGGGGAGTTTGTCGTATTTGCGGTTAATGGAACGAGTGGGCGAGAGGGCACGGCCGAGAAAAAGAATGAAATAGTTGCGGGTGCGCTATCAAACTGGGTATGGCAGTGCCGTGCCATCATTGGTCTGACATGCTTCAGTTTTTGGACAGCCCCGTAACGGACGTCACATTTTTAGGTGAGTGGGCTGAGGTGTGCAGTTCTTTGGGCAGCGGGATTCATTTCGGGCTGGCCGAGAAAACAAGGTAGAGCGAAGCCGATATGGAATCGCAGGGTTCTTTTGGTCCTTTTGAGGATCCTGTGGTTGTAGATCACCGGCCAGGTCGAGTGGGTAACAGCCAACCAGCTCCTCCAAACCGGGCATTGCCGAAGTTCGGAGTTTGGGAAGATGAGGGGGTTGGGATGATATTAGTAAAGCATGGTGAGTTTGAAAAGACATCAAATGGGACAATGTGCATTAATATACATTAAAAGGAAATCTTGACGTCTGCCGCGATTGGGGTGATGAGAAGTGGCTATATGGAGTAGGATATAGATGGATTTGTACTTAATAGACTAGCGACCAGGGGGGTGGGTTTGCTGCCAAAAGTCCATATTCTCCGTGCCACTTTCGCCGTTGCAAGACCAAGTCTGATTTGTATGGCTGAAACATGGCTCTCAGTCGAAACTGCAGACACGGCTGCCTCAATCCCTGGTCATAATATCCACCGCTGTAACAGGAGGAATTCAAGGGGTGAAGGCGGTGCCATCTATTTCAAATAGGAACTTCGTGCAACCCTCATTGACGATTCCAGTCTAGAAGGGATTCCAGAGACCATCTGGATTTCCATAGAACAGACCAAACGACGGGTAGGTTGTATCTACCTACCACCGGCCCCCTCTCCCACTTCTATAGCTGACTTGTCCCGTATTAGCTCCCCTGCACATGCCCTTCCTCATTCGTCTAAATTTCAGTTGGGTGGCTTCAACCTACCGGACATTTCCTGGTCTCCCACTTTTGGCCCCACGTATTACGCCTCGCTGCTTGCCTAACTTAGTGTAGAGGGATGGTGCAAGATTGTATGCGGACCCACCCGTGGTCTACATAGCTTAGGCCTAATATTCTCAAATGAGAGTCATCTGGCTACGGCCGCGGTAGGTCCGCACATCACAGGTTGTAGAAGAAAACTTACCAAGAATATGCTCCCGTTCCCCACTATATGTGACAGCCAATCCCCATACTTATTCCCCTTCACCCGATGAACTGATTCCCTGTTGTTTTAATGAACTATTTTTATAGCTTTTGCGGATTTTGCTCGGACATTGTTTTTTGTGGTCACTCGCCGTCGATATCTGTTTCGTTGTGACGAGATCGGATTTGTGGAGAGACGAACTACGATTTATCTTCAGGCTGGTGGTTGTACCACCTTATTTTGTAACTCTTACGGTATCTGCAGAGGAGAATCTGTTGAGGCTTCTTGAAAATGTGTATATTATTACCTTATAATAGTACCGTGATTCCAGAAATCGGATTTCTTGGTCCTTTTTCGTGAGTTGGCACGCGTCACTCAAGCTCGAAAGGCAGATGGCCGTAACACAGGTAGCGATCACTGCCTCGTTTCGTGCAACGCGGTCAGGTATAGCGCAACTGTTCCTCCGAGCCCTCCCCTCTTTCTCCTCCTGTCACCAGATATCTTACTGGCTTTTTCCTCTTTGCTGGCCTCCCGGGACTGGAACGACTTTTTTCTCTCAGGAAACACAACGCATTTGCAACATCTACCAAAACCTCTTGAACTCTCTCTACCTTGCTTCTCCCATTGAAATTTTGCACTCTGGCATTTATTGTCATTATAAGTTGCTAAAAGCCTTGGATAATAAAATGCACCGAGCTGGCGGAGAATACCAGGAATTTCTCGGAACTTCTCGGAATTTCTCAGTATTGCTCCTCACTAGCAAGCTCTCAACAGACCCAGAGTCCTTGACGGTATCCCTCGAATGCCGTGAAGAGAGTACCACTTTTAAGTACACTTCTTACTGTAAACTACTTAGCCGCCTATGCCGTGGGCGCCGTACCCCAAACAGTCACTCAGTTACTTGGCTGCGTTACACAGACGGTAATTTTATCACCGATCCTGTCAATATAACCAACCACCTGAACGAATACTTCGCCAGCTGTTAATTACCCCTTTTCCCAAGCCCAATCCCATAATCCCCGCCGCACATTTCGCATCTTTACAACAGAGCAACTGCCAGTCTTTTAGCGACGTGAACTTCTCCGTAGCTCTTCTTCAAACCCTCAAGGACTCCGCGTGCCGGGGCGAGGGCATACCATCACGTGCCCTGAAAAATGGCGGTCAAGTTATAAAAACCCTTGTCTTAAATCTCTTCAACCACTCAGATGACTCTGAAATGGCCCCGTTCCAGTGAAAACCATCTGTTTGCCCTCTTTTCAAACTCGGATTAAGGCAAGCTACTTCCAACTACAGAGGGATCCATCATATTCCTATTTTAATGCGAACCCTTGAACGTCTGGTCAAAGGCCTTTTTTCAGGTTCTTCTAAGCTACAAATGACAAAGATGACCAACAGTATAGAATCCTATCTCAGAGATCCGTCAACGGCTGCCGGCTTAACTTTCAGACCGTCACAGCAGACTATGATGCCGGACACTATTGTTACAGTCTTTTTGGCTATCCAGAAAGCCTTTGACCAGGTCACTCATACATCCCTGCTGAAGAAATTCAATTCGTTGGCATCAATGGATTCTTATTTCGGTGGTTCAGCCCCTATCCGTCCGATACGTAACAGATAGCACAAATTGGTGACAAATGGTCATCCCTACTACCGATCACTAGTGGGGTCATTCAGAGGAGCATGCTAGGCCTCAGCATCTAACTACTATATATCAACGATGTCTTCGACGTCGTGTCCCATGGTAAACCCTTCCTATTCGCGGACGATATAAAAATCGCTCACACAGTTCCTTTCTCTGCTAAAATTCTTGTCTTTTGCCAGATCCAACAAGACTTAGCCTCCCTGACCCACTGGTCAAGTGCCTTTAGCCCAAACTTCTCTTCTTCCAAGTCCCATAGAACTTCCTGCCTCTGCTCCGTCCAAGCGTACACGTTCACAATTAATGGGAACCCGGTCACCCATTCTACAAAGAGGTCAAAGACCTTGGTCTCAGATACTCTTGCATCTTTAATTTTTCTCATCAAGTCCAGTTCCAGGTTGTCCGAGCATGTAGGCTCTGCTTTCTGATATTACGCCTCTTCGATCTTCGAGACAGAAAGGTGGCAATTTTCAAGTCATGCTTGCGACCGATTACGGAATTCTGTCCTAATTTCTCTTTCCTTTATACCCAAAGTTGTAGGCTGGCACTCGAGAACGTCCAACGTTCATTCACCGAACAGTTATTCCCACAGACCAGCCCTCTCTCTTACCGATACCGCTGCATAATCTTAGGCCTTGAGACACTATGGCTCAAGAGATTAAAGCTAAATTTAACTCTCCTATGCAATCTGTTTTACCGAAATTACTTTATAGCAGAGGCCAGGCCGAGCGTAAAGTCATGTACACGCTAAACTTTCCGTAAATCCAGCAATCCAGCAATCTTAGTGTGCCCTCCAACGCCACTAATTCTTCCTGTTTAATACACTCCCATTTGAAACGGTCTCCCCCCGATTGATTTCAAAAGATCACACACCGACATAAGTTGTCACATTTTGTAGATGACTTCCTTACGTGTGAAGCCGCAGCCAACTTACTTAATACCCAACTATCCCCTGATTCCCTTCATGAACGGGGTTCAAAGCATTTCTGAGTTTGACGAAGGTATGTTTAGTGGACGGAAAAAATTAAAACAATAATTTAAAATTAAGCCACCCCCTTACTCTACCTTTCTACGTCTTTGACTTGCCTAAAGCAACTTATACCAATTTCCTCTCAGTTAAATTCCTGCCCTAGACCGATCTATCCTTTCTTTTGTCTTGCCCACCCCTAACATAAGCCAAGCAAAAGTCAGAGTTTCTCATACCTGAGAACGTATTACACGCCAAGCAACCCATTCAGAACACACACAAAATAAAGACACACACTGTGCATGTAATATGGTGGGAAACTGCCAGTCACAGGAAAAATCAACTCCTCCATCGGACTGAGACCTGTATGGTTCTCTTCTTGCTTTCGGGTCCGGAAATCAGAGTCATGGCGTAAGGATGCTGCTATCGAAAGAAAAGTCATTCGTGTGCCAATGTGAACACCCTTCGGTGTGCAATAGTCACAGCCGTAATATTCTGTATGTTCTGGAAATGCTCTAGCAGGACTATCACAAATAATACATGCAAGACGGATGGTGTTGATCTGGAAACTTCGAAGACACGGTTCACCAGGACGTCCGTCAACTCAATAACTGCGTTGGACATCAAACGTGGAACATCACTCAGTTTGTCCTTACCACTGTACGTACCAATGACAAAAGGCTTACCGAGAAAAGAGGAGATTACGCAGGAAATTATGGGCCACAGATGGGTACGCGAATTGTTGCAGGCCCGAATAACATCAACTTTCATTTGAATGTCGACATTTGCCACCCCAGTATGAATCTCTCGTAGCTGCCGCAGCAAACCTGCTTTTAGCACAAGCCGAATATACGTCCCACCGGCATTCTGGCGCCCGCAGACCCGACGAAGAGTTTTCACTACAGTCCGTGGATCCTTCGGAAGAGACGGAACAATACCTGAGTTCGTCCAACACAACGGCCAAATCGAATAAAGGCGAGGTTTGCCTCTGTGGCATCCGACAAACGGCCGTTAAAATATTCCTACGCGGCTGTAAATGGTTTAAGGAAACTGGTGCAAAGAGATGCGTGCAAAGCCTAAGCGGAGCATACGAACTGATCCATTCAGTGACTTGCACTAGGCTTTTTCTTGCGGTAAAAAGCCGTGTTGTCTGTAGTAACTGAATAGCTCTCCATGGACTGCAGTGGTGAATAGGCTTTTGGTGCCAAATGACCAATGACAGAGCTTGGTGAAACCGTCGGCAAGTAGCTTTATAACGCACAGCTTAGTTTATCCCCTGGGGCAGTCAGCTGCGGCATATATGGAACTCATCGCCTGATTAGTTATGAATCTGGGAGTTTCGACCAAAGTCAATGCGAACGCATTCATCTGTCGGGTAACGAAACAGCCAGAGGCTGCAACCACCTAACTAACTTTCCTAAATACCTTTGTCTTCGAAGATCCTCTACGCGCAATGCGAAAGAATTTTGGGCGCATTGACGATTACTTGAAATGGAAGAATCTCGTTTAGAAATTTTGTACACATGAACATGCCAGACGTAAAGAATAGCACAGTACAACAAAGCTCACTCTCTTAGCTACACGTGAGGACGAGCAGAACGCACAGCTTCCCGCAAATAGTGGCGTTCAACACTAAAACAAAACGATTCAAATTGGTCGACAGTCTATATCCTGTAGGAGCCGGGAAATGCAGGCTCTTGTGGTTTTTTATTACTGCGAGACAACTAAAGAAGCCTTGATGTCTCCTAAGTGTTTTCATCTCCCTCGGCCTAAAAGCAGAAGTTGTGCACAGATTCCGCACAGGTTCTGCACACAGGCGCGGACGTTTGCAAACTGGGCTCGTACGAAGACTCACAGAGGCGAGACCCGAAAACAGCAGGAAGCCCGACCTATAGCTATCACCCTGTGGTGGTCCGATCCCCGTGCTGCAATGGTCCCGCGAGCTGTACTGGCTTGAACTCAGTTCCTAAAGCTTAAGCCACACTATGAAGGCCAATTAGGAGCAGCCCGACAAAAAACAACTCGTCTCCATACTGTGAGGATCTGCATTGCTAGTAAGCCTCTTCTGCTATGAGAGTGTGAAGGTATGAAAGAGTTTCCTCCAGGCTACCAACATATCCTCTTTGACTGGAAGAGTTAGGCAGATTTGGCGCCAAATGCCGCAAACTCCGATCGCGGAAGGGTTGACCGTGACTGCCGGCTAGTTCTGAATTCAGTTGAAAGTTTTCAGTTAAAATGTTTGGTGCTGCTCAGAAGATGCGTGCTGACCGCAGCCGCATGAGGCACCATAATGTTGTACCTACCCCCTTGTTCTCGATCCAGACCAGCGCCAAAACGGCAAACTGTTGGTAATCGGCTCCTGACAGAATTCCTCAAGGACACCGCAACGATCGCTGCATCGTTGTTTGGACGTTTGAGTTGGGGACGATAGGAGGGTCGAGCGCATAAAAACCTCGTGTTCTGCCGCTGTCTTGTCGGTCTTTTGAGATACCTCAAACGAACTCCCTTGTTCGGCTTAAGTAGTCGGGAATCATCACTCCTCTTTACAGCTCTTCACTCACTGGCTCTTCCCAACACCTCTCCTGACCCATCGAACGATGCAATGCAGTCAACCCACCTGCCGGTACCCCAGCCACGCGAGGCCGCACGTAGGTTCGAATCTCATCGCCGTCGCCAGTGGTATAAACTCTAATGATATATCAGCCAAACGCGTCAGTACACCGAAATCCAGAGCGCAAAAGACCCCGATAACTTTACCTTCTACAGCGAGTTTGCTGACAAATATGATGCGTGGAAACCCCGTCTCTTGGACCCAAAGCTTGGGATTCCCAAGCACGACCGATTCACGAACTCTATTCTGCGCAAACATCCAAAGGATTGAAACTTTGTACGGACATTCGAACAACTTTGTGAAATTTTTTGTGAGCAACACTCACTTTTTAATGTTTGAAGCAACAATCCAAATTGGGCAAGCGCGACGCCGACGATTACGCCACTTTTGCTGTTGTCGTCAATGGTAAGTGTAAAATATTCAAACTGCAGTCGCTTACAGAGGACCAGTTCAAGCGCCTAGTTTTCGTCGCTGATCTTCAGTCTTTGCAAGAATCAAATGTTCTCACTGGATTACTTTCAAAACTTGAGCATGGGAAGGATATTACCGTGAAAGTGCTCGCAACCAAATGCAAGCGTTTGCATATCCTTAAGCATGATACCAAAATAGTACAGTAGACGTCACGACCTACTAATCCTGGTGATGTCCTGGCACTGAAACTAACCGCTGTTACATACGGGGAAAGCCGCTAACACCGTTTGATCCCGCGATGGGCGGCATTATACACGTTTCTGTCTATTCAGGAAGCATCAGTGCCGGACGCGTCATCGGTGAGGCCACAAAGGTTTCCGCCTTACCCAAATATCCACAGCACCCAAAACCCAAAAGAGCGTCACTATTGCAACCGGCAACACAGCCGGAAAGCAGCAGTAAAAGGTACGCCCGCAGCCCAGATCTGTGTTTGCAAAATTCTAAGTTGATTGTGAGTCACGAAAAATTATATTACAAACGCACTCACATACAAATAAACTTGGTTTTAATTGGGGACTAGGCTTAATCTATCGTTTATGATTTTCGAGATATCGCGGTATATTTTCATAAAGAAAATTGCTCACAAATTTGCTGAAAACTCTTCCACAGCCCACGACCGGTTTCACGCTCCTTCATTTGCAACTGAGGGTATTCGTCGGAAACAGTCCAATCCGAGTTCAAGTAGAACATAAGGTTGACGGAAACTAGGAGCATGCGCCTACTTGATGAGCCCCAAGAAGAGCGAAACTGTTCGTGGATTTTTGGAAAGTTCTTAGCAAACTTGTAAGTAGTTTTTTTTATCAAAACAGCTTACACTTTTCATGAACAACCCCGCAGCTTAAAACAGTTTCAGATATTGCGTTGATCTCACGTTCCAGCTGAGGGTTAATCGAAAAACCTTTTGTTTCATTCACAATTCATCGGATCCAAAGTGCTTTTGGTGATACACTACTACTGAATGGTAAGTGAGTTTCAATGTGCCTTTCAATAATGTGCATTACTCGGGAACTTGTCATCCCACTTGCTGGTTTAGTTTGGAAATTCTTGGACCTGATTGGATTGGGAAACTTGACCTTATTATTGTACCTCTATCATTTTTGTGCAGTGCTTTAAAATCTTCATCCTCCTCGGGTATTGCAGAGCACTTTGCTGACACACTCCAGAGAAAATTTGACGACGCTCACCAAGACGGCCTTGAATGCAGTATCAAAAAACAAGATAGATTCCAAGCTCCAAACTGATGCTACTGGTCAGGCTGATGCATTATCAACAACTCGAGGATGTTACTGCTATCTCAATAACGTTGGAATCAGAATTAAGGATGGTGCTGGCTGCTAGAATACGTGCACTTCCAGTTACTTCTAATATGGCTCGCGGCGCTACTGCCCGTGATCCGTAGCTACAAAGTGTAATCCATTTCCACCGCACACGGTGGCCTCCAGAATATTCCGATAAACGGCTTTAGCCGTTTTACTAACCTCGATCGTCACTTAGTGATGTCGGTGATTGCATACTCATCGCAGAACGGGTTGTTGTGCCTCCGAAATTACAACTCAATGTCATTGAACTATTTTATTTTGAACATCTCGGTATTAGCACCATGAAGGCGCCACTACGTAGTTATGTCTACTGGCCGCACATGGATAAGCAGTTGGAAGAGCTTGTGTGCAAGTGCTCAAAATGCAAACTATATGCGAAATCTTCTCAGAAAACAGAATTATGTTTATGGCTTGTTCCAGAAACTCCATGGTCATGGCTTGAGGTTCATTTTGCAGGATCAATCATCGGTCAACAATATCTGAGTCTAGTAGCTGCCCACAGCAGGAGGGCGGAAGTAGCCGGTATGAACCACGTTACTGCTTGTGCCACCATTTCAAAATTAAAATATGCGTTCTGATATTTTAGAGATCAAAATATCATTGTCTCCGACAACGGCAGTGAATTCACGTCCGCTGAATTTTTTTCATGTTAACAACAATGTTAACGTGCGATCACCACCCTTCTATCCGCAATCAAATGGCCAAGTTGAAAGATTTGTGGACACTTTCAAACTAACACTATTAAAACCCGAAGAGGAGGGACCACACCGGAAACTATCGAGACATTTCTGCTGAATTACAAGTGTTAACGCTCCACATGGTAAGTCCACTGCTGAGGTACTTAGGAACGGAAGATCTGTTTACCCGTTGACGTCATCTCTCCAACACCACATTCGCCAAACGGTAGAAACATAAATATGGAAGTTTAGTTCAACCGACATCACGGTGCTGTAAGGAACATATTTGTACCCGGCCAATCTGTGCTAGCGAAAAACTATCGTGGTGGTGCGGAAAAGTGGACACAAGGTATAATTGTGCGCCGTGCTGAAAAAAGTCTGTGGGGTAAACATAGGCTCCTCTATCTGGGTACGTCATACCAATCTACCAAGCTCTTCTTCTCTTCCAGCGACGGCTCCACTCGATCCCGTCCTTTCAACTGGAGATTTTTCTCGGCACACTTGGATTAGCTCAAAAGTCTAAATCTCCCGAGCGGATGACTGAACGAGGACTCTCAGAAAGTTGCACACGCAGAAGCTTGACGTATCAAACACGAAAATCCGTCATATCAATTCAAGTCACCCCACCGCAGCAGTCTTACGACCAAGTATTTCAAAGGGGGGTAATGGGAGGACTGCTCCCGTGTACCAAAACGTTGTTTTCGACATTTCAGCCTTTCATTGGCACCGTACCGGGCTCTCAGCTGTTTTTATAATCTGGTTCAGTTAAGTTCTACTCCACTCTACGATTCTGTTGTTTGAAGCACAACTTCCTCAAGGTTGCTTATCTCCTATATTCCGGCGTACTGACGAGTCTGACTGATGCATCATTAGAGTCCATAAAAGTCATCATGTTGGGTGGGAAAGTAAGCGAGGGAGCGGCGCAGTTAGGTGGCAGATTTGGAGTTGGTGCTTAGGTTACGAACAAGGAGAGTGACTTCTTCAGTTTTTGACAGCAAAAGCAGTTACTTTGATCTATTTGGAGAGCACCAACCTCGAGCCAGTCATGAACTCATTAGGATCATGTGATTGCTAGTTACCGCTGGAGAACTTCAAGTAAAAATTGTCATCCCTTCAGAGGTATGTAACTTGATTCCGATCACGCGATTATTTCTTCACTCACTGTTGAGCATATCGGTATCCCCAAAAGCCCTTTACTTAATTTTCTGAAAATCTGAACCTTTAAATTTTGCGCTCTTTCCGCCATGTGACGCCTTAATCCAGAAGAACCGCGCTTCTTTCTTATTGGCCAGTTGGAATTTGTGTGCGCTGTCTTTATATATACATATATTCGACGATGGTCGTGTTGTAATTCGCCCTTGGTTGAGGCCATAAAAGCTCTTCTTCGAAGGTCCAGTCTTCTCTCTCTGCGCTAGGAGTGCTTGGGCTCGCGTCGTAGCTGGGGGCTTGTACGCTCGTTCTCAAGTCGGGTATATTCGTTGATCGTACCCGTTCAGACACATAGCACCTTCCGTCAACATTTCGCGTGTGGAGGTGGAGCAGCTCCGTTCGTCAGCTTCGGCGAGTTTCGGTAGCTCAGCAGCATCGAGCTCATCCGGCTGGAAAACTCCTGAAAACAAAGGCATCATGATGACTTAGCTCGGTTGGACATCGAACGGAAGCAACTAAAGTAGGCTGTGTTGCTGGCTTTTAGAACCGTTTTCCAAATCTATCCGAGTCAACTGAAAACTGTTCAGCTGTAACAACCTTCCGGTGCCTAGCTGCTATACAACCCGGAGGATTCCAGCTCGTGCTCGGGTCAGCTGAGTGAATTCTGAATATCGCGGAGAATGGCAAATCTTATTGCCGTCAGAAAGACCATACCAGCCATTATTAACGCTTTTTACCCAAGCCCCTCCAGCATCGGATAATCAACAGCTTGAAGCATGACAAGGAACGCGTGTGGATTTTGAAGGCCGAGGAGACGGAGGCTTTTATTACAGTTAAAAACCGGGTCCTATTGCAGCTGATTCGTTCAACCGGTAGAAGACAGCAGCCAGCGAAACAATTTGCCAAAAAGCGAGAGCGGTATTTTACCTGCGAAATGGTTGCCTTGGGCGATGAGGTGAACACTTCAAAGAGCTGTTCAGCTTACCACCTCCATCACAACCCCTGAAAAAACCCAATGAGCCCGAATGGAACATCGACCAACCCGCAATCAACAACAGAATTTCAGCTTGATAGATCTTTGCTCCAACGCGGCAAGGCATCCAGCCTTGATGGCCTGCATCCCGCACGTTTAAACGAAGGTGGTGAACAGTCTGGCGACAACATTAGGAGTACGAGTTGAAGAACAGAGTACTAGTTGTACGGAGCGCGTTGACCGCGATCTCAGTTACTAACAAACAAGAACGTCCTGCGAAAGCCAGTATGCCATCATTCCGGTAGTCGTCACATCCAAGGTGCTCTCGGGCACTATTTTGCCGAAACAGATTATCTGGAGAGGCAGGTCCATGAGAACCAAGCTGGGTCTTGCCCTGAGCAAGGGTGTATCGACCACATGTTCACCTTGAGATAAGTTCTTGTAAAGTGCCACTCTTTCGGATGTCCCCCTTTGGTCGTTTCTCTTGACCCGAAGGTCATTTTCACCGGTCGATCGTCGGAAAATTTGACGATGTCTGATGGTGCCTACTTAAAATTTTTGTCCCTCATGAGGGTATTGTATGTGAACTCCTGTGGACGCGTACGAGTATACATGAGGCTTTCGCCTGATTTCACCACGTCCATTGGTGTAAGACAAGGTTAACATCTCACCACTCCTCTTCTACTTTGTTATTCATCTGCTGCTTGAAATTCGTTTGCTCGCTTCAGAAACATCAAGGTTCGAAAGCTTGCGGATGAATTGGCTCTTCTTCGTTCAGATACTTCAAAGAGGCAGATCATTTTAAATGACCTCGTCTACAGTCCAACCGCAGCGCGGACTTCTATGACGACGCTGGATACAGGGGGACACTGCAAGTGGACCCCTGGCTTAAAAGCGACATTTACGAAATTCGAAAGGTTGGTATTGATGTCATGACCATGTAAATAACACGTTTCATATATCATTAGCTAGTAATTCTCACGCTGCACTTTCGGCTCATGCACTACCGTTGTTAGACTAATAAAGCATACATTACGCTCCTCCGATCTGTCTACTTCCTAATGCCGAACTAAGACCACTCGACTGTCGCAACGATTGAGTACCGTCCCGCTGAGAAACCATCCCACTTCTCTCATTCGGTTGTTGCGACGGCCACATGATTGACAAGTGACTGGTCAAAGGATCCTTCCGATAAGAGGTTGAGCATCAGGATGAGCTTCGACCGGTTGAAATCATGGATTCAACAGTTAACCGTGTACAGGGTCTGCCACTCTCCCCAATATCCGGTGACCGGAACTGTAGCAGCAGAGACCAACTTACTCTTGGTTCATGGTTTGTAGCTGATGAACTGAATAGAAGTGAACATGCCCAAGGACTTGATGACTTTGGTCAGCTTTTACAATGAAGATCGCGCTCTCTGCTCTTTCTGGAAAATAACAGTGATTTCCTTCGCATTTCCAGATCCAAAAGAATCTTGCTCAGAAATATCTGAATACTGGGATTTTTGATACCTCCCAGTGCTTGCCTTACCACCACACTAGTGACAACGTTAACCAAAATTGAAGGAGTGGACACCAATGTCGAAGACCAGCGCCCGTAAGAAAGCGTTTGGGGAACTACCCAGACACTCTTGCGTCCATAACCATTCCGATACAAACAACATATGATATCCACGAACTTAGGTGTCATACCTTATTGCGCAAGCGTGTTGAAAAGAACTAGCCGCTCCGCAGAATCTAGCGCATTCTTGATGTCAAAGAGGGAGGCGGGAGGGTTCAGTGGTTAGATCGCTAATTTACTGACCGGAAGGTCCGTGCTTTGAATCCGATCTGTGTCCCTCAACTTCCCCTGTGTAGGCTTGGGCAACCTGGTAGTATCCCATCCTTCGTGCTTCCTTCGGGTGGTATGGCAGTTAGGCACCGAGGGGATGCTGCAGCCGAACAGTTTTTTAGGGCCTTAGGGCTAATATACGCACGACGTTGCTCTGATATTTGACGGAGCGTGAAGACGTGGTTCATAAACCCTTCTCCTGTCGGAGGCCGGAATAGCTTGCTGCTCATTTCAGTTCAGTGAATTTACCGACAACCGGCAGAGTCAACAGCAACCTCCGGGTCAAGAAGAACGATCAGCGTATGATATCTGAATGAGTGACGCTTTTCGAGAACTGATCCCAAGGAAATCATATGGTCAGTTCACCTTCTGTCAGAGCGAAACCCAGCTTGGTTCCTATCTCTACAGGTGATCTATCATTCTTCGCACAATAATGCCAGAGGGCACCTTGTAAGCGAGGACTATCGGAATGATACCGCAATAATTTTAGCATTACGCACTTTCACCCTTTTTAGAAGCGCATCATGTCCGAGATGCTTCATTCAACTGGCATTCTGTTTTCGTCCCCAAGCCGTCCGCAGTTGGGTGGGCGGACTTAGGCGTTTGATTCTCCTAAAGTTCCCACGGAGTGCAGTCATTCAGTGGAAGGTTAGTCTTTGAACATACGCCTACAAATTCAGTAAGTGACTCTGGGAGTACATAACTCGGATGTTGCATTGGCTCTGAAGGTGGTGTGACGGACTGTGACAGCATACGAATCCCGAGGGCCAGAAATGCGTTTGTCGACTGGCATCACCTGTGGTACCAAAAAGGCATCACTGTCTTGAAGGATGCCTGTATCAGATTACGCTACTAGGTGTATTGTACGGTTTCGACACAGCCGCTTCAGTCCGAGGATCTGGGACATATTCATTTATTATACCATCGATGTCTTAGAGCGGTGGCTAGAATCTGGAACCATATATCTCGGAATGAGATAATCAGGAAACGAGTCTTTGATGAAGCAGCCGGTGATTCCCTCAAAGAGTCCATCGAGCGCTGTAAGCTAAGTTGTCTGGGCTCTGTCTTACGCATGCCGAGTTAACCCTCCCGGACTGAGCGGTGTTTTCGGTTCCTAAGTCGGAGTGGTGGATACCTGGGGCGGGGAATGAATTTGACATGACAAAAGATGCTGCGAAAGACTTGGAGACTGTTCGCCTTCCAGGGTGTGATATACATGACTCATGCGAGAGTCGGGATTGGAAAGAATACAGAAAATAAGGGCATAACGTATGCTTTAATCGTCTACTAACGTATAGTAACGGTATTTTTCCCAGCTTAGTTCTCGGTCTGAGCCTCCCAAGCTAGCGTTCACGTCAAAACAACCACCAAAGGTGCACAAGATATATTAACGCCCAAAACGAAGTCAGGAACACTTGTGCAGCGCTTCATATACATAGATTAGGCGGCAGCAACTTTCTGGAAATTCTGACGCTTTCTGGGTGCAGCACAGGCAACCGGCATTCGGCCAATCAGATCTGGGCTTGACGTCGGACAGGCAAGCGTCCCGGTTCCTGGCCAATGCTGCGTGGGCTAGGCTTCTCGGCCGTAGCAGCACCCAACTGCGAGAGGTAAAGCGGGATCCGTGTGGAATTCCGCCTAACATAACGGTAGTACATGAACTGAAAATATAGTGAGAATTACCAGCTGCTGATATATGAAAGGCATGGTTTACATAGTCATGACAGTGACCCTACCTCAAACCGTTGCTGATGAGAACCTTGTCGATCGTCCTGAACTTTGAGAGCGAAGGCAAAGCGTAAACCCTTCTAAATAGACTGGACACCGTCATACCATCTTTCGGCGTGTCTTGCACCTTCAGATTGTGAAGTTATGCTTCGAAGAGCATAGCCCTCAAAATTCGAGGATGATGCGTGGAAGTTGTGGAGGATTTTACGCACCTCGGTAACTGTATTAGCTGAAGTTAGTGCATGGGTTTCAAAGGCCCGAATCATGTGTGCTAAGTTGCGTCACTTGTGGCGTGAAAAGGCGTATCACTTTATCTAGGAGGTCGGGTCTGCCAGACTGTAGTGAGGGCTGTGTTGTATGGTCGCGAGACGTGGCCTGTGGGGGCAGATTATGTGCGGCCTTCTCAGGTTTTACCCTACCGATGCCTCAGAAGTGTCGCTGCTGTCGGATGGCGTCAGTGATTTCGTATCGAAGTAATTAGAAAACGGGTATTTGGTTGTGCACGGGTTCTTCAATCCCGGAAAAACCCAGCTCCATCAACTACAGTGGCTTGACTATCTGCTACGCATGCCGAAACACCGTCTACGGAGACGAGTGTCTTTCCATGTGCTTTCTTCAGGATGGTGGAAACCACCAAGTGGGCAACGTATGGATTGGCAGAATCGCGTGAAAGAGATTATGAAGAGTTTAGGTCTTGTTGCTGCGGTCAGAAATCTAGGATGGGGTCCCCGTGACCCCGCATATACTTGGCTGGAGACATTGGAAGAAATGGCGGCTGATCGATGTCAGTGGTGCTCGTGCGGTCACTTTTATTTCAGCTTGTCTCATTGAGCATTTGGAGGTGTAGGACCCCCAGAATTCTTGATGTAGGCCAGCGTCAGGTCCTTTTCCTCACCCATTCTTTTCTCTTCTTTCCATTTTAAGGCTTCAAACATAATTAAATAAATCTTGTATTTGTAAGGCAGTGGAGCACTAGCAAAAACACTGATGTTGCTGTCTAGGATGATGATAACCCTCCCTGCGTTTGGATGGAGACACTGACGGCATACCGGCTAACCGATGTCAGTAGCATTCATACTCTCAGTTTGTATCCACATTTCCTGACTGAGTGCCGAGGGTGTGAACATATCGGATGTTAGTGGTTGGCTGAGCTTAGGTTCCCCTACGTGCCTCACTTCTTGCCTTCCATCATAAGGCTTCACTCAAATAAATTGATATGGTTGTAGAGTAGTGAAGCACCGGTGTTCTGCCCTGGTGTTGCTGTGAATGATGATGGTGATGTCGAACATCAGATCGGTATCTATATCTGACTGTTATGTTAATCTGGGTGCTCGATTGGTTAGGGTTTGGGGAACGCCAGGTAACGCGATACCCAGGTTTGTGCTGATAGTTTGTGCGCGGCATATAGATGGTGATTAGCACACAGACGTCTGAAACGATTACCAATGTCGCTTCTGGGAGCGTTCACACCAACTCTTTTGTGATTGCGACTCTCATGTTCGTCTTTTCTTCCCACGAAGAGAAGCCGAAGAGCTCTTGTATGTAAGTTCCAGTGGACCGGCTGGATCTAACACTACTTCTCGAATTGGGAAGGCCAGGGCAGCTTTTGACAGCCTCTGATACCTATGACGCCATTTATTCTGTCAAGAGCGGAGCTTACGCTGCGGCTGTGCTATCCATTCTGCTTTATGGACAGGAGACATGGCCTTTACGCACAGGTGACATACGGAAGTTGTCAGTGTTTGACCATCGGTGTCTCCGAAGCATTTGTCAGGTCTAGTGGGATCATCGAATTGTTAATACTGAGGTACACGAGATGGTTTTCAGAAAAAGGAACACCCCTACGGTGGATAAGTTAATCACGCTTCATAGGTCACGCTGGTTAGGACATGTATTCCGCATGCCAGAAGACCTCTTGTCTCACAGAATTCTTCGCCCAGCCCTGTACTAAGTGGAAGCGACTGCGTGGTTGACAGCGTATGACCTGACAACGCAGTATGAAAACCTACTCAGGTCGACAACTGCCGCCTCCATGGATGGGGACCTTTGGACTCAACTCACCAGTGATGAATGACACTGGCAGAAATGGGCTAATCGCGCAGTCAGTGGCGCTCATGCATCAAAGCTGTCGGCTTCGGTTCGTTGCTACCCAGCTCTCGAACTAAATGAACATCCCATCGCTTCCAAGGTCTGGATGTATGGCCACACTTTCTTCCGGTGTTCGAAACTGTAGCAGCTGGAACCAATGTGCCCATGTCACACGGTTTATAGATGGTAACTTAAATTGATCGATCCTTCCCACATGATCAATTGAATAGCCCAGCTAGAATTGTTCTCCTTGTTGTTTGTCGTCCACAACAGTATCAACATTTCTCTGTTAAAACGTCCTTGACGTTGTCGCTGCTGGAGTTTGCTGGGTCGTATGCAGGAATAACCAACAGCTTTCGGTCTGGGTCCGTTGGTTTCGAATTCTCGTCTAGTCTGTCTGACTGCATTCAGTCATTCGCCCATAGAATTTCACTCAAGCAGAGCGTACCCGGCTCTCGCACTCAGCCGAATACTCACGCAACCGCTTTCGGATCACGGGACACCTGAATAGTAGTCGTTGAGTAAACTGAGTTACCCTGGACTGTTCAGATGCAATACCATGGTGAGACGTTTAGAATGTGTCCAAGAACGAGTTAGAACAGAGTCCGGGTTATTGAGGATAAACAACGTTTTACTTGTCCAAGAATAAGCTTGGTGAGCTGAAATGTACATACAAAGGTTTAATACGAGTATATAGGGTAAGTTTACTAATAAGCGCACAAAAATCATGACATTCACCCCGGCATTGTTTGAATGGACATGTATGTGCTGACGTAGATAGGGGATGATGTACTGGGTCAGGCTTCTCTGTTCCTCAAATTGTGTGAATGAGCGCATCGTTGATGTTCCAGAATTTCAGGATAACTCGGTTGGTCTTCGGGGGACGGTACCGAATAGGGTTCGGATGCTTGAGAGCTATCCGGCTGACGTCCCGTTTCTGGGAGTTCGGTGTCCCCATTAGATTCAGGTAGATTGAGAACGTCTTCAGTTGTATTCTGAACCGCTGGGGCTAGACGGCGAAGAAACACAGTTTCGACTCTTCCGTCTCGATGAGCAATGTGTGCGTAGTGTGGGTTGCATTTCAGAAAGTCGACTTCTACTAGTGGTTGATACTTGGATGACCTATCACCTCATTGCAGCAGAACTGGACCATGGGTGGTCAACCAGGATGGCAACGATATTCTAAATGTTGACCGACGTGCGTATTGAAACAAACGTTCGCGTGGAGTACCGTTTGTGGTGTACATAACAGTGATGGAAGGCTGTGTAGAGCATCAGGGAGTACCGATTCCAAATGGAAAGGGTACCGTTGGGACGCTCAACTTGATCGTTGCACTGTGGATTATAAGCCGATGTATGATTCATAGCAACACCTTTCTCCAGAAGAAAACTATTGATCTCAGACGACATGAACGATGATCCTCTGTTGGAATGGATATAGGCTGGCATTCCAAACAAATAGAAGATTTGTGCGAGACAGTCAGTCACAGTTGCTGAGGTTATATCCGCGCAAGCAAATGCAGATGGGAATCTGGAGAACTCGTCAATTAGTGAGTGAGTAGCGGTTGCGTGTATTAGATGGCAAAGGACCTTTAAAATCCAAACTCAGGCGCTCAAAAGGTTGTGTTGCTTTATTGAGTCTAACAGAGGATTTCCAGAATCTTGGTTTCAGTTCGGCACACACTTTGAAGGAAGATATAACGCGCTTGACATCGTCGACGGAGTAGGGGAGATTCTTGCAACGCACAAAATGAAACATACGAGCAATGCTTGGATGACAGGGAGTTATGGAGCTCTCCAAGTTGATTGTTGCTCTCCATGGAAGCGCATATATTGCGTGACAGAGTGTCGGCGACATGCTTGTCCTTGCCGGTCAGACAACTCAATTCTCCAGCGTTGTATTTTGTCGTTTTTCATTTCACCTTTCTGTCCACTGCCGTACATGAATGTGGCTGAACGCTGATCGGTGATCAGTTCGAAAGGTCTTCCGAATAGATAGTGCCGCCATTTCCTGATGGATTCAACGATAGTGTAGGTCTCCTTCTCGATGGCAGAATGATTCTTCTCGCCCGAATTGAATGTCCTCGAGAAAAGGCTACCGGTGAGTGGTTTTGGCTGAGGGATGCGACTATAGCAACATCGGAGACATCCGTTTCAACAAGCAAAGGCTCGTTATAATCTGTTGTAATTAGCGTAGCATTTTCTAGTTCGTTTTTTAAGTTGTCGAAGGCTAATTCGACGTCGGCAGGTAGAGGGAATGTCTTTTCTTTATCAGCTTGTTGGTTTTTTTAGAAGACGAAGATATCCAGTGGACGTAATATGCGAACATACCGATGATGCCTTGCATTTCCGAGATAGTACGCGGGGGAGGTAATTGACGGATATGTTCCATGCGTTCAGGGTCTGGCCTTATGACCATCTTTGAAACCTCATAACCTAGGAGGCAGATAACTTTTGAAGCAGTGGCGGTTTTGTTATCGTTGACCGTGATTCCATACTTCGTCATAGCTCTTAAAAATGTTTGGAGATTGAGGTCCTGTTCATCTTGGGGATTGCCACAAATAGTCGCATTGTCTATATATAGGCATACGTGCTTTTCAGACTTAATGATATTGTTAATAGTTCTCTGGAAACATGCTACACCTTTTGTTACACCGAAGGGTATGCGACAAAACTGAAACAGGCCACCACATGCTTCGGATACCGTAAAATGTTTGTCGGATGCAGATATGCGGACTTGATGGTAAGCAGACAAGAGGTCCAGTGTACTGTAGACCTTGTATTGCGAAATTTCCCCGATCATTTTGTCCAAGCGTGGCAGAGGGTAAGCGTCCAGATATGTGAACCGGTTGCTAGTTTGGCTGTATTCAACAACCATCCGGCGTTTGTGATTGACACTCCTGGTAACCAAAACCTGCGCTCTCAAGGGAGACGTTGACGGCTCGATGATGCCTTCTTGAAATAAGCGGTCAACTTCGGTGCGAATAAATTCTTCATCATCCGGATGATACCGCCTTGATTTGGTGGCAGCAGGCTTGGAATCTGGAGACAAGTTGGCAGAGAGTGATGGTGATTCAACGTTTACTGCCGTTAGGCCGCAGATGGTGAACGCATCACGATCCCCGCCGAATGAAATTTCTATCTTGCCTTGTAGACCTAGAAAATCTTGCCCGAGTAGAACGTCGGTGCAGAGGTTTGGCATTACAAAGAGCTTCAGTTTATTGTATGATGTATCTCTGCATCGGACAGAAACACAAGCGTAACCGGTCGTTCAACAGGATAGTGATGTAGATGCCATTGTGACGACTGAGAAAGTTGGGTACATTTTCCAATTATGTAGTTTCACGACGTTAGAATTAATGAAACTACAAAGACTTCTTGTATTGACCAGAGCAAGGAGAGCGATGCCATTGACCTAGATAGTTGCGGTGGCACGTGCCAGGCAGGTAGGTGCTGCTGCAGCGAATAATGACGATAAAGTGACGATAAAGTACAGTTTGTATGGAACTTGGTGGTATTTTTTGCACGGCACACGCGGCGGAAGTAACCACGTTTACCACAAAGCTTACAAACGGCTTCTCGAGCTGGACACTTTGAACGAGGATGTCTATCATAACCACAGAAATAACCTGTTTGAACGGATTTTGCAGCAGCAGTGATCGGATCGACACGTAGTTCGGGATTTTGTGAAATGAGTAGAATCGTAGAGCAGGATATAGGTTCGTTACTAACATATGACTGTGGCTGTGAGCCAACTCGAGGGATCTAGCAAGCTGATATGCTCGGTCCAGAGGGAGTTCGCTCTGTGCTAGAAGTTTTTCGCCGATAGACGTGGACACCAGGCCGTTAATTATAGCATCACGCACGCACCCATCTTGATATTCAGTTGCAGATACCGATTTAAACTCAGTCTTTGGCTAATGATTTCAGTTTTCGTACGAACTGATCAATATCCTGTCCATTCTTTTGCTTGTAGGTCTGCAGAAGGTAGCGTATATGTATGACGTTTTTTGGGCGGACGTATAATTTTCGTAACGTGTCGATCGCAGATACATAGTCGGTGTAATCAGCAATGTGATCATACACCAGCGGATCCAAAAAATGGATAAGAGTTTCAAGTTTGTCGGGTTTAGAAGTTTCTACATTTTTCAGATAGGTGTTGAAGGTACGAAACCAGTGCTTCCAGCGTTTTGCTGCATCTGCCGAGTTTCGGTCAGCGTCGAAAAACCGAGGTCGTAGCTGCGGATCCATTGTGTTCTTAGATAACTAAATCGAGGCTTTTAGAATGCTTCCGAGAACGAGTTAGAACAGAGTCCTGGTTATTGAGAATAAACAACGTTTTACTTGTCTAAGAACAAGCTTGATGAGCTGAAATGTACATACAAAGGTTCATACAAGTGTATAGGCTAAGTATGCCAATAGGCACACAAAAATCATGACACATGATAAGGTTCGCCCATAGACTTTTAGAGAAGAAACTTGTGAGAAGGAGAGATCTTTTAATCTATCTGGCGAAGAGTATCGGCATCAAATGCCGCTAAGTTGTGCGGATTTTTTGGTGTTATTAATGCATATTTAGGTTGTATTTCTCTGATTTGAGAGCTAGGAATACACACAGGAGCGAACGGGGTTGTACCTTGGCGTTTGTAATGGTTGGGGCTAATGAATTAAGGAGACTGCCTACTGGTTGTAAGTTGTATGACGTGATGTTACTTTCCTTGTTTCAGTTTGATTAGGTATCTCACATTAAGTCTCTAACTCAAAAGTGCGACCCCCAAGGCAGTGGGAATAGGTTCAGGGACTTTACCTGTAGCCTGTGACTCAGAAGCTTAATCCGCAGAGCGGCAGATGTTGGGGTTTTTCTTGAGGATCCTACCCGGATCCAACTACCCAACAGCTTGACTCACTTGACTATGGGAGGCTTGCCTGGCCTGAGAGCGTAGATGGTAAGTCGTAAATATCCGGCTTCTAATACTGCTGCGCACAGCAGATCCCTTCTGTGCAGTGCAGACTTTAGTTTTAAACGTATTTTGACCAAACTGTATTATTTGTCGGCGGTCACGGTCAACTATTGAGTGTGACTTTTTTATGGCTGACTATCTCTAACCCGTCCTTCCTCGGAGGATGGCAGCACCGCTGCCCCAATAAATATGCACTTGCTAGTCACCCGAAGGAAACATGGCTCAGGGGGCAGTTAGGATCAGATTCTCTTTTTTAAAAGCTCATTCCGAGTCAGAATTAATCGATAGAAGCTCCATGCTGGATAGCTGACAGTATTTTTGCACCGTGTGGCTGTTTTGCGCACTCATTGCTGGAGATCATGCTATTACGTTTCCGGCTGAAAGGCCTACAAGAAAGAGGGACTCATTACCAACACCCATGGTCTACCAGGCTTTGTACAAGCCACCTGGCTGGATTTCGTTCCATTTGGTTGCTCAGTTTGGCGTTGCATAAACTTCAAAGTAATGTTTGCAACTGTTCTGCTTCTGCTATCTGGCTCCTTTGTACTGCCCATCCAAACATGAGTGAGTACATCCGGAGGGTCGGCAAATAAGTTGCATTTGGTAGATTATTCTCTTTTTGTCCGTTTGAAGGCTTCTTCAACGAGATGCTCCCCTTTCTGATGCGAGATTACTGCCTTCCTATTTCTTATATTCCAGTTTGATGCAGTTAAGGTCGATTGCACACATTTTTGCAGTAGTTTAACCCTTGCCACCTTGGGTTTGCGCCGTAATTGCACCTGAGAATACTTCGCTCTACCAGAACCATGTCCGAAGCGCAGTGCGATGGAGGAACTTCAAATGAACGTGAGTTTGCAACTGTTTTTCGTAATGATATCTGCTTAGTCGTTCAGCTATAGCACTATTCTGGTGGCTAGCTGTCTTTCCAACGGGAGGCACGAGGGCTGAGATACTGCCAGGTTGCCAAAGCGTAAGGCGCCAGCTTACGGACCTTCCGGTCCGTTTGTTGAAAAATTTACCCGGTTTCGAGTTTGCGTCGTACTTCTGGCAACGTACGAACAAGTAATTAGTGAGTATGATACAGCAACCATACGGTTAGGAAACCGTGCTAACATTTCTAGCTATGGTCTCGTAGGTCAATCATCGATGAAGGAACCGGGGTCTGTTGTGTTTAGTTATCTCCTGTCGCTCAATTAAAAGATTACCGGATGAATCGGTGACCAGCAGCTTTTCTCGAGACAAGCAATTTTTCAGTCGACAATGCCCTCATATATCCAACCCCGAAATACCATTTATTGTAAAGTTTAAGATGGGACTATCCGGATAAAACTATGCTTATTTTGATGTAGTTCCCGTTGTAGTTTCCAGCTCACGTTTGGAAGAGGCTTCAGAAATATTGAAGAAGCAACTTGACTAAGGAAAATTAACATTCGTGGATTATGCTCACCAAATAAACCAATGAAGGTCGATACTTTCAACGGGCCTGATTCAATCTCCCCATATTACTTATACCCCAGTAATCTGAAAGTGAATGTGTCCGGCATCTTTGGCTTAATCTACTTGTTCAGCTGGGTTGGCACTGTGCTGCTTCAAGTAATTTCTGAGATAGAGTATCCCAGTCAAGGCCGTTCAAGGTGACAATAAAGCAGGCCTAACAAAGTGCTTATTCACAATTTCGAGGGTGTCCAACTGTTTTGAAAGCCGACCACCACCAGTTATGTGGGGGCCCTTTTAGCCTTGCACTTAGCGTACTATATGGCTGGACTGTGCGTATTTGCCTCCCGACAAATTGCGACTTCCTTTTAGTTGTAAGTACATCGCCGACTGGAAATGCAACTGTCTGTACATCTCGAGCAGATTGTTGTATCGTGCAGCCTTCATTATTTCTCAAATGGCCAGATTTTGCTGCTTTAACCTTCTACAACTTGAGTCTCAAACCTTGAGTATTTCCGCATTGTACCGAATTACTGATAGTTTACGCACGTCTTATCGCGTGGTTTCACTTTTTTCATCAAAAAGTTCCTTCTTTATTCTCATAGGTGTAAACCCAAGTGGACTGTCTTCTGCCCGTACGAAGAAACGTAGTGTCCGTTTCGAAGACGGGGATAAATTGGTAACTGCTGTGTTTCAGCCTGCGGGGCCTTGGGAAAATGGTGACCATATCTAATTTTGTAATACCATTTCTTCTGTTATAGCTGATCGGCTGAATCCCTATGAACTGGTTGGCGCATACAAAATTCGTTGTGACAATGATGGCGTGCAGCCACTGTACTCGGTTTTTTCACAACTCCAAGTAGGTTATCTCGTACAACAGTGAGATCGCCTGAAACATAGGATATTGATCTTAAATTGTCTTATGCGCGAAGACCACACTTCACCTTAAAAGGTTCGTCAGTTCCATTTCCGTAACTTCTTACGCCTAATCACAGGGACACAGTTGAACGCAGCTCACGTTGAAATCTTGGAGGAAGTCTTCAAGCGAGTGCAGTTTGAACATCTAAATTTGGAAAATACCAACTTGGATGACGAGGCAAGCTGATACCCAATATAGAGATCACCATTTTCACGTGATACTAAACCAGTCCTCGTGCATGTTATTTACACTAGCTTTATGTTGTTAGCTTAATTATAAGAGTTGTAGGCTTCTTGTTAACGTTTTAACTGGCAAAGATCGATGAATGCTGCATAGTCAACCGGAGGGCAAATTTTGTCAACTTTCCACTATATCGGGTCCACGAGATCCCGTAATACGATTCACCTTTCTAGCTATTGATTGTGCCTTACGCTCGGATCGCTTTTCTTCACCTCCCTTACTCGGCTGGGTCGGTTTAGGCATATCGAAACTCAGAAGATCCTAAGTGTAATGCACTGTCGTCCAGACGTTATTTTATTAGACTGATATTTGTTGTTCCCAATTTGTTGGGAGCGCCTCTATTCGATGCGCATATTCCGGTTCTCGTGACTGAGAAGAGTAAAGAAGTTCTAATACCCTGCAGTATACACCTCCCATATATGTTGATGAAATGGATAAAAGGATTGAGTGCTTTAGGTTTCTTCAGAGGATACACGCACAAGGCCAAACTGTGGAAAGATTCGTCCTAGACTAGGATGTAGACCAAATATTCTCTTTGGGACGAACATTAGAATATCGTTCCAGCTGCGTTTTATTTGCTTAAGCATGGACAATCCCCTTAGCTGACCGTGTCAGCACGAAACTGGTAAAAGTCCTTAAGGCCTGTTACTCATCAGCGAAGGCTTGGATCTGGGCATAAGGCGATGAGACCATAACATTCGACACTGGGTGTGATGTACGACAAGCCTAGCTACTTTCGTCAGTGCTCCTCAACTTCGTCGTCGGACTATTATCTGTACGGGGACTGGATTGATGCTCTGGCATGCAGCTAGGTCTCAAAACCTTGATAGGTGGCTGAAATACGCTGATGACATCGTTCTGTCGGGAGATTACTTGGAAGGACCTCAGCATGTGCTGAATCGTCTAACTCGGTACGCAGCGCTTGTAGGATTGGAGATCACCAGGCCGAAGACCAAGTCCTTTTCCACTTGCATAGGCATGCTAACGCAACGCTTTAACGACGGAAGTGAAATACTCTCAAAAGTTGCCGAACGAAAATATCCTAACATTTTCCTCAACAGTCAACTTTAAGAGAAAATTCAACTGCCTATCAACAGTTCTCAGCAGCACTTCCTACAACTAACTCCGTCTTGTGGAAAAGAACAGATTAGTTTCCACACAGAAATCCCGGTCTTCAATGCGGCCATCCGCCTGGACCTTATTTGACCCTGAGAAATACGGTCTCTACGGGCAGAGGATATCCCAGATGTGGAGATTTTTCACCGTCACTTTCTCCGACGTTTAGCGGGAGTTCGCTCCCTGCAGGTGTTCAAGGACAGGATCTGAAAAGGCAGTCATGATTTATATCACACCTATCTCAACCATCTCAATGATGGCGTCTGTGATGGTTTCTGCATCTGTTACACAGGAAGAATGCTGGAAGCACTAAACAAGCCTTAGCTCGTACAAAATGTCAATGACGGCGCTGTCGTCTCGAGGGCAAACTGAAAACCTGGCTCAATATGATCATGGAACAGGTCTGTTTCCACGTGGTCTCCGGAGTCTGTCAGTGGAGCCCACACTGGATTTGCGCAGACTGAGCAGCCGATCACTGTGTCTCGGCAACGCATATTGAGGCATATCTTAAGCCAACTATTCCCGTCCCAGCTGTTAGTTGTCCAAAAAACGAAAAAGACTCCCAGCTTCTGTGACGCACCCGTTTGGTTTTCTGGTTTCTCCGTGTTGCAAAGTTATGTTGGAATTAGCAGTTACTCAGTCGAAACCGCACTCAGTTCCCGTTGCAGTTTCGCAAACTGTCAACAGCCATAGTTTGCTCAGGTTTTCGAAGTCGTACACTGAAACTAGTCGTGAGAAATTGACTGCGTTTTCAATAATGTAGCTTCTCTTCGCTAAACTCGTCCAACAATAGTCAGTTTTGTGCCGGATCTAGTTTGAAAACTTTTACGCGGGAAATCCTTCAGAGAACGGCTGGATGACTAAGGAAAGCCAGAGGCTTTCCTTTTCGCTCATGCTGCCATGTTTTCACTGCCGTGTCACTAGTTAGTCGGGTCGTTAACACTTAACTCTTTCTGCTTAATGCGATCTCATTTCCGTGAGATCCGTCATGCTTGCTGCGACTGGCGGTACTTGCAAACGTATGCTGAAGTACAGGCTGATTGCCCTGTGTTTGACAAGACAGCAGCCTCTTAGTTGGTGAACAGGTTTGATTGTTTGAGCTCAAGTGAAGGAGATATTATGACGCCTGGAAGGCTAGTTTGGTTTCGCATGGTTTCTCATAAACTAGGGAATCAGGCATCAACTGAGATACTTTTAGTCAGCCGAATGAAGCAAAAAATCTGGTTGATCATTTCAAGTAAGTTATGATAACACTAGGACGCTATAGTAATCAATTTTATAGTAGATTCATATTCAGTCGAACGAAAGCCGCAGTGAGTCTCTTTACAGAGTGGCCGTTTTCCTTAACTGGTCCCGTGGAATAGTTCATTAGATTGTCTTCCTGGTGCTGCCGCGCGGATGTTAATCAGGGTGAGTTAGTCGAACCCTGCGTTTTTTGGGTGCCGCTGCACTCCTGCGTTGCTGTTAGGGTCCGGAAGTACAGGTATTGTGTAAGTGCGTGAGCTATTGAGCTAGAATGACCGCAATGCTTGATAGCTGTATTGGCACATAAATAGATAAGATACTCTAGGCCCCGCGTAGAGTGAGAGGGCTTCAGGTAGAGGACATCTGTATGTGAAGACGTTGTCAGCAGGTATGTAGAGTGATGCCGGCGGAGTTGAACTGGGAGTGAGGACACGTCACGAATTGTCCAACAAGTACATTGATGTGACAAGGAGGTACGCTTAGGCAGTTCAAATATTTCGCTTCTTGGCGTTCGCTTGCAGCGTACTGAATATTATTCAGATCAGTAGGTGATAGAAATATTGTTTCATTTCATGTTTCATGTCAGAGCCATCTTTGGGACGTCGAATGGAGAAAACCCGTTACTGATAATGGCGATGATTGGTGGTAGATGCAATCTTTTTGGTTTGACGGCAAAATAAATAGAATTGTACTGAAAACTGTTGTTGCTCTAGAACACATGGAGGTTAGGTTTGGCAATTAGTCTGTGTGACTTATTTGGCTAGAAGTACAAGGTAACACAACGGAACTAATTGAGTCACAAATGCAAACGAGCCTCCAGACCCGATTGCCTTTAGCACTAGACGAATAACCACAATTTTTACTGAACCTTTGCAAGGATCAGGTCAGAAATTTCGTTGACTTCTGTGAAGCGTTTTTCCTGATGAGTTAAAGGTCAAATAATTGCAATCCCCACAAACACTTATAGCTGTCCTGGAAGATTCGGAAGCTGTTGGCTTTGCTCCTGACACCGAAGTTCGAACCCAGTTCCTGAAACGGACCGTAATCTTCCCACTCCTTGTAAACTGAATCCCGTTGAGCTTTGCGCATGCTTCAAGAAACACCTGATTTCATTTCGAATCACTCGATCACTATGTGGCTTTCACCAAAAGTGATCTCGCTGTCCTTGGTGATTTTTTCCATCACAATTCCAAAGCAAACGTCGAAGTAATCGGTTTTTGTTGACGCTCATGCTTGATTGTGAGCGAAGTTTTCCGGAAATTCTACCGTCAATTCTCAATCCAAGCAAAGTATACCGATTTTCGACGAATGCTCTCAGTTGCGCACGAATTTAGTTTTGACAGGAGACGCAATTGAATGTGCTGCACAGGCCGCCTCATGTTTCACTTAGTGTGATATTCGAGATGTCGCAATACGTTATTGTCTGGATGCGAATAATAAATACTGATCCTTCAGCCGTAACACCTTTTCGGTGCGTAGCTCCTATACCACCCAAGGGGGGCACGGGAGCTGAGATACTGCCAAGTTGCCCAAGCCTAGACAGGAGCAGTCGGGATGCTAAGGTTGGGTTCGAACCACGGACATGTCAGTCAGCAAGCTCACTCCTTAACGACTGATTTGTCTCGAACTTAAGTCTAGATGGGAGATTCAGATGAATTCAGTTGAGTCTCCTTTGAAAACCAGGTTCGTGTACAAGTGAGATTATTTGTCGAAATATGTCCAATCTGGGTTCAATTAGAACATAAGGTTGACGGAAGCTCGGGGATTCCACCTGACTGATGATCCTCAAGGTGGGCATAACCGGTCGTGGACTGTCAAAGAATTATCAACAACCTTGTAAGTAGTGTGCTGCGTCTATATCAGTTTTCCTTCGTGTTGTCTAAGTTCGGATCCTGTTGTTCCCAATAATCATTCGAATGTATGCAACATGTGTAATTCACCTAATAAGTCTCTGTATGTCCTTCATTTGTTCATTCCAAAATCTCGTTTACTTTTGTAAACAACGTGCCTTCCATCACATTGACTATCGGTGTCTTCCAGTGTGTTTTATCCGTCTTCGTAACGTCAACGTATTAGACATGCTGGCCTGATGAGCCTTAGAATTCTACCGATAAGTGTGGCTCTAGAGAAATCAGATGGCAAGTTGAATTGTATGGAGATAAGTGATGTTGTTTAATAGACTTGCTGCTTTCCAGTATTTATGGGTCTTTTGCTGTCTGACGGACGCGGAGTAACGAGAAGGTCGATGTTAGAATGCCAGATGACTCAAATAAACTTATTGTTGTTCGGATTTGGGGGTACATTTCTAGTGGCACAGCGCTGTCCAGTTCACTTCGTATGCGGTTGTCTCTTCTGAAGGGATCACTTGGGATAACTGACGGGAATTTGTTTTGGTGGGAAGTTACCGTAAAAATAACTTTCAAAGTGGTCCCTTCCGAATGGCACTCTCTCTGGAGGGAGAAGTTTGGATAAGGGGGGTTAGTGTATCTCGTTGTATTTTCGCCCTGGGTACTGGTACTCCCTGATACTATCTCAAATCACTGGTTCTTTCTTATTCTTCCCTAAGCAGTCTCTGGTGGCGTTGTGTGAAATGTTGGAGTTTTACGAGTCATGCACTGAACTATGCCTTTCACGGAACACACGTATTCACAGCGTTGGATGGAAAGCGTTGGCTCGCTTGGTGCGAAAGGTATGCGACTTCGTATTAGGCCTGTATGCAGTTGTAGTTCTATTTCAACGTGACTATTCTCTCCGATTTCTATCGTTGTCCTCTCAGACCTGTTAATTCCCTGACTTCACAAACAGAGCTTGTTTGGCACCATCTAAATCCCCATTTTTCACTGTTTTAGGCGTAAGTAAGCTTTTCTTTTCCACCGCTGTGACCGCAGTTGTTGTGAACGATGACCATCTTGCTATTTAGCCTAGATTGAGGCATTTGTCTATACGATTTATGGCGATCATCGTAAATCATCGTTTCGAACGCACGCTCTGTGCAAACCGTGTTCACCCTTTGTAGATGATAGCTGGACGGCTTTTATTCCTAGGAATGACCCTTAGTTTACATTTTCAGAATTGCCCTATGCTGGAACGTTCATGGAAACTAGCATCGGAACTCACCGAGGAAAAATTAGCCATGTTGTATACGTTTATCTCTTTGCACCCATTGTGTAGCCCTGTTCTTACAGCATTGTAGCGCATTATTGTTATAGGCTTCCATATTGCGGCCATTCCTTTAAGCCACCTTCCTCACTGAGAAAAAACTGGACGGATATAGCGTATGAATCGTGGAGCTTGTCGTGCATTTTACAGACTTAAATAAGTCTTAATTATCCAAACAAGTAAACAAAAACTTCTGACTGCTATTCAACACCATGTTGGTCTGCTTGTTCGTCGTCTATAGAACTCGACCAACCTTGTAACTTAGCCTGGGAAAGGTTGTGTCAAAGGAGAGACGTTACGCTGAAGTAAATCTTCCAGCTATCTACCAAACTTGTCTGGAACACATTGCTATTCTGGTCGGCCCATCCAAGATTGCGAGGAAGCCGTGAACCGCTGTCCTCCCAAACATGGATGCTTGAGTTCAACCTTTACGTTCATGTGTGGGTAAGCGTTTCCGGGTGGCTTGAAAAACCCCTTATGGAGACAAAGGAAAATTATTACAACTGTATTCATAGGGTAGTCACAGAACGTTCCACAAGATCGGTGCTTGAATCTCCGTGAGCGTCGAGCTAAAGATGCTCGATCCAGATTGGCTGGCCTTCTGACCAATCAGGACATGTCTTCGTTTGTTCCGTAGCCTGCACGTGACATCCGTCCAAATGATGTCATGTTCGGTTCTTGGGGCGGCTGGCCTCCGGACACCTAGAAACACCCACAAACAACCCAAAATTGTCCACTAGGTTCCAAGCGTCTGTTGCGCTACCTGATTTGAAAGTCCTGACAGGCCAGCCAATCGACCGACACAACCAAGGTATGTTACTGGGTCGTCGTTCGAGGCATCGAGTCTACAACTCAAATGACTCAAGCGTGAATATGTTCGCTTGTTCAGATGTACAGATTCAGATGCGTCCAGCGTGCGCTAGTGGGGTAGTGGTAATGTGCTCGCCTCGCATTTCAAATGTGCGCAGTTCAAACCTCGGCACAACCGAGAATATGAACTATGAACTCTAATAGGAGCGAAACTCGAGTCAGTTTCTGCTGTGGACTCGCCAGAATATTTGCGCTAGGACAGGAGGATGACTGTCAGCGTGCATTCTGCAAATCCCAAAACCAAACAGTGCTTTTCCCCTTTGGTACTTTGTTCTTATTCTTGCGCAGAAGTGTTGGTTCACGTGCTTCGAACTGCATGTTGCTGTAGGCCATTGATAGCTGAATTTTTATTCTAGGCTATCGGTTTAACTGATTGTCAGTTATTCGGATAGAATGGAAACAGTAGCAGTTAAAATAATCGTTCAGCTGTAACATTCTTTCGGTGCCTAGCTGCCATGCCACCCAAAGGAAGCACGAGGGCTGGGATACTGCCAAGTTGCCCAAGCCTAGACAGGGGACGTCGAGAGGCAGAGGTCGGATTCGAACCACGGACCTTCCGGTCAGTAAATTCGCGCTCTAACCACTGAGCCATCTCGCAGTTAATAACTAATGTTTGCTACTGGTGTTGATGTTGACAATCGCTCCCTTTGCCCACTTACTGTTATCAGAATGAAATGTTTTTCTGAATGGGTGTTTTATTCTTTTTCTAGTCAGTTGGACACGCTAGCTTATTGCCACTGATTCAACGGAAAACGACTTGGTTGATTAAGAACACTAATATCGATCAATACTTTCTGTTTTCTTTTCAACTCACACTGTTGTTTCTGTTCACAAGTTGCGGCAAGTCTACTTGGGTGTTCTGGTTTGTTGCCGCGCTTGTAGTTGTTATTGCTTACGCGCAATTATTTTTTTCGGCTGATGTATACATCACTCGCTTTGTGGGCAGATAATGCAGCTGTAATCTTCCGTTATCGAATCTGCCTGTAGTCTCACGACTCAGTAAAAAGAGACCAACCCTTGAGAAGTTCACAACAGCGTCCTCTGTGATCTAAGGGAAGATTGCCTCGAGGACACGCTCTGTGCTTCTTTACACGTGATGCTCTGTTTTGACGAGAACAGATTGTCTGACATCTTTTTCTGAGAAATTTCGGGTCGCTTTTCAGAAAACAAATTCGCGGCTTTTTACTCCAGTTCAAATTGACGCAAAAAGTTGCTTGGCTGCTTCCCATTGCATCCGTGTGATTAGGCTCAGTCTGGGGAAAACGTATTATCAACCATTCAGTGAAAACTCTAAACAGTAGGCTGAGCTATCAGCGCGTTATATGCAAATATCGGTGATTAATCCAGCTTAACATCTCATTATTCACCAGTAGTGTAGTTTCCTGAGAAACCCGTCAGCTGTCTTCGACATGCAAAGAACACGATTCCATAATTCGTTTCATTTTTTCTTTCTGTGTTTGGCCTTCAACCTCATTCCTCTTGCTTATAGCTTCCTTCACTCAAGTGGTTGGATCTACGTGGTGCCAAACTTACCGACTCAGACGTTATCCTTCTGGCTCATGCTATCCGATCCCAAGCAGTTTCCTGTCGTGCAGACGTGAGCCGGTACATGAAATTTCGACTGGCCAATCGACGTCTATTGGCGAAGCGAAAGGAAAGCGCAAAAGCTGGTGGACGTGTTACCACAGACTCCGATGAGGAGCGGGCTGCTACGTGCGCACAACACGGTACTATTGGGTGCGCTCAATGTCTGTCCCAGCTGCCCTACGTCGGATTGCGTGGACTGCATTTAGGTTCAGCTGGCATTAGGCAACTTACTTGGGATAGTTTGATCAACGCTCTACGTTTGTCTTCTGTGTGTGATGTGAGACTCCCCGATAACCAGCTGGGACCTCAAGAGGCTTTGATGCTTACTCCGCTTATTCGCTACGGTGCATCGCTTCGCTACCTGGATCTGAGCAGGAACCACCTTGGGGTGAGCTCAAGTTTGTTAGTTTCAGTACATCTGAGAAAAGTAAGCTTATCACTGATCCATTAGCTTGTATTGAGGCTGGGTCTATCGATTGTATCGGTTCGTTTCCTGGCGGTATCCACTTGAGTAAACTACTTCCTGTCCACAACGTGTTTTTTCAGATGGCCGCTGTCACCTATATTATGTGTGTTTTGTTATTTGGCTCCGAATATCTAACAAAGCACAGGCACTACAAGCACACTCAAGCTCCCTAGCCTAGGGTCGGCCCGGTTCAAGAGGAACGAATTGCGACATCCCCACTTCTACTACTGTAGATTTCTCAGGAATATAAAGTCTTTGTTTCCCTACTAGTGCAATCAATCCCTAGGAGACATGATCATTCACGATCCGCACTTCTTTACACAATAGGGGCACAACAAACATAACTAGGTAGTTTGTTTTTCTAATATTTTCCCTGACTCTTCGTTTAGATAATATTTGACCTCTCCTCAACCTGTACACATTGGTGCTTAAACTAATGTACATGAGCATAGGTTCAAATCAATGCTGACCTTGACCTGATAAGTGCATGTGAGACTTGAGTCTGTGTACACCTCAATACTGCCGTAAAACCACTGTTCGATATGTGTACGTATACGGTACGTATGACTGTACTGTTTCTCATGGTTTTCTTTCTCAGTACACCTGGCGCTTTCCACGAATTATCTCCTTATATGCCTTATGATATCCCGATAAGATTCGGTCATTCAGTTATTGTGTCCTATGATGTACTTCCAAGGCGGTTCTCAGCTGTCGACAGGCGTTAGTCATCGTGAGGAATAAGGGGGTTTTTATCTTCGAGAACCTCGTCGGAAGGCCCGTTAAATGTATCAAGAAAATTGTTCACAATATAAGTTAAGATTGAAAAACTTTTAAACTCGTTCTGCATCAATTGGTGCATGTCATTCTTTGACCTGTTTGTCTTAGATCTGGCTTAGACACCAAAACAAAAATAGGGTTTTGTGATGCGGAGAATTTCAATGCGAAATCAAGTTTCGAAACAGCGAGATTTCTAGTGTCATCTTGCAACAGGGATGCCGTACTGGAGACTGAAAATGGGAGTAGTACACACAAAAAAACACGGAAAATGAACTCCCGTACTAGCTGACGAATGCCAATGTGAGACATTTTTATGACATTTTATGGAATACGATTGCAGTCCCCATCACGACTCAGGTCTTATGTGAGATCACAGCACTGGACTTTTGGAAAATATCACCTGCACGGTAACGCAGCCTCTGTGGTACGTTGACTCCCTGTCTTACTGAGGCAAGCAAACCGTGTGTATTATGGACTGGAAAGCAGTTTCTCCTTGAATAGGCTACTACATGGCAGCTGTTTTCCTACTTTTCTCAAACCAGCCCAGTTATTACACGGACCCGTAATTTTGTTGTGCATTGTCGAGTAGTGTTTAATACCTCTCGTGTGCAATCAGAAACAAGGAATCCACATCTCCACAACGCACCATGCACAATCCACTATATTTTCGTGTTTCTTTTCATCTTCGAAATTTTCCCACAATCTTCCAAAAAAAGTAGCTGACTTATGAGTCGTTTCCATGGTGAAGCACATAGTTGCACGTTGAGAGATTCAGAGCTTTTGGAAATAGGGGACTGTATTTTCAAGACTTCTTGGAGCGTTCGAAATTTTCTTTCTTAAATGAGGATAAAATCAAGCGGTTCGGGTGACATCAATGTTACGATTTTCCAATAAACTACTTACCTGCTTAATGGGTTCACTTTAATGTTATTGCTGTCAGCTGTGGTTTGTGCCACTCACGCAACAGACGGGGCTGCGGAAGACTTAAACATTTCCTGTAACGAGACAACGTTGGTGGACTTGGGAATCTAGCATTTCCGATGGTATTTCTTGCTTGCCTTGTGATTATTGTATCACGATCATCTTGATCTTTTAGGTAATCTTTGTCACTGCCTGTTGCCGACAATAGCTGCGCGTATACAGCAGCACTCTGATTGATGCATTCTGTTTACTGCAGCACAGGGCCTCAGTGACAGGGAATCAAACAGAGCAAGAATACATGATCCTACACATTATCTGTGCATACGAGATTGAATCCATAGCCTTCACTCCTCGACACGTAACAGCTTTCAGCACCACTATCCCATTTTTCACACTTTCTGATTTCGGATGCAATTTGCTACTTCAGAATGTGTCAGCTGGATCCCTACAGCTGTTTTAGTGATTCCTCTCAGCAAGGAATTGCTGTCTTGATCCATTCGTAGCTGAACTCAGTTGATGAGCGAGCCTGCGTCAAAATATCCATGCTGTCTACTTTTTTTAGGGTGATTGTACGGGACTAGTCGAAGACAGTTGCTTCAAACGAATGAGTGCTGCAAGGTTTATTGCGGTCTAATTCTCTTTTGTACTTCCGCTTTCAGATTCGCATGTACCCTTAAGTTGTTTTTTACAGTGCGGTGGACTGGTTAATCGGTCTCAAACTGATTGCCACAGGGGTTTATTCACTGGTGTTTGAAAGTAGGCTTCTAGAAACAGTGAAAATTTTTGGGATCGATTCTTCTCAATGGTTTTCGTATGGCATGTATCTGGTTGTCGCATTGGAAGCTATCCCTTTTCTACTGAGCATACAGATCCTTGACCTACGATTATTTCTGAAAGTTCCTCATGCATGAGAACCGTAGTTATCTCTCTCTTTTACACCCTTTGTTACTTTTAATTCAGCCTGATGGTTGCGCATACATCGCGTCCGCGTTAGCTTCGCCAGCGTTTCCGAACAAAGCAGCCAAGTCCTCTGGTCTGCGACGACTGGATCTTTCCGAAAATGAATTAGATGCTCCTAGTATGAACAAGCTCTCTGTTGCCTTACCCCACTGTCGAAACTTGACGTGCTTACAACTATCGGGAAACAAAAAAATAGGATGCACTGGTGTTGTCAATTTGCAGTCAGGTCTCCTGACTTGTCGACGGTTGACCCATCTTGGACTCGCTGCTTGTCGAATCGAGTGTGTTGGTGCAGTAGCCTTAGCTGAACTCCTGGTAGATAAGCCACGACGCCTAAGTGTGATTAACCTTCGCTGGAACAAAGTGGGGGCGGCTGGTCTATTGGCCCTAGCTCGTTGCTTACAGTGTGTACACAGGCGCATTCAAATAGACGGTTTGGACCAATCTGATGTCGACTCTTCGTTGTCATACACTCCGGATAGAATTTTACAGACAGCAGCCAAATTAGCAGGAGGACCTTCTGATGTGGTACGTGTTTATTAGTCCTTTTTGCCGCAAACATTTGTTTCCAAGTACTGTGAATCTTGACCAAAACCTGTCATTAGAAATCACTTGAAAAAACGATGACTCGTTTGTTAACTGAACATCATACGATTGAGTGCCTTCTCTTAGAGTTCTCTATTCGGGTCTCTGTTATCTGTAATTTAACCGGAACTTAGCCGACTCTTGTCTTTTTAGCACTTCCATCCCCTATGTAATGTGTGTATTTAAGAAGCTCAAGTCAGATCAGCCTTTTAGCTACCTCTTCGTAATCCGTATCTTAATCCTCATGAGCGATAATCCCCCTCAGTGCCTCACTATGACCAGCAACGGCCTTGTGATTGCTTCTGTCTAGTCTCGGACAACCTAGCATTATCACAGTCCTCATGTTTCCTTCGAGTTGCACCGATTATTCTTTATCATTGAAGGTTTTTTTGCCCGGAGCGTGTCTTCTGCTTCCAATAAGTGTTCTTTTCCGTTAGACTACTCCGGCAGTACCTGATGAACCAATGATGGTTTGTGGGTTGTGATGTGAACTGTTGACCAAGAAACCTGCGCTTGAATTCATTTTCTTATAGGTCTTATAGGTCTTATAGGTTCTTATAGGTCTGGACGACGTGACAGCTCTTTTGTTGTCTGCCGAAAAACCAGGACGACCATGTTTGTTTCAAAATAAGTCCCGACTGGCTATAGTCCAGAAGGTGAGAAAGTTTCTACAGGGGTTTTTCGCAGTCGGGAAAAAACTCACATATTGGCGTTCTAGTGGCTGATTTGAATTCTAGGGAAACTACCACACTCGAAGTTAATCGATTTGATCAGCCAGTTTGAAGAACTCAAGCGTGAGTGATATTTTTTGGAGCAAAAGATGGATCAGCAGTTCATTCGCTTGGACCATGAGTCGAACATTTCTACAAGCATTTTAGTTGTCCTCTTCGGCGCAAATTTCAGAGGTACTCGGTGAACCAGACTCGGGTTTTGTCATCACCAACTGTAAACCGTGTACAGCTTATAGTTTTTATCGTTTCTTTCGCCGATTATCTTGGAAACAGAAGTGGATAACCATGCATTGGAGGCAGTAGCTGATATCGTTGACGCGTGGACTCTGAGGTGGCACTGGACTGAAGGGGATGCTTTGCCCCGAAGGCGATGTCTTGGATGTACGCCACTGAGGGCGCGACCTGGCTATATCTGTCATTGTCTTTAACCACTAATAATAATACATAATCCTTCAGCTGTAACGCCCTTTCGGTGCATAGCTGCCATACCAACCGAGGTACTGCCAGGTTGTCCAAGCCTAAACAGGAGCAGTCGGGAAGCAGAAGTTTGATTCAAATCACGCATCTGCTTTCAGTAAGTTCGCACCTTAACCACTGAGCTATCTCGAGCTCATCTTTAACCACTGATCTGTTTTGTCTCGAGGTCCTCATCCAGGGAGGGGTCAATGGACAGCGTAGATGAGTTTAATGGCGACATTGAGCTTCATTTTGCCAAATAGCCGAACCGCGGAAAGACAACTATTAGCTGGAATCCACTACAACAAAGGACATTCATCTTTGGGGCTGAGTGCAACTTCCGACGAGCTGGTATTATCCTTGATAAGATCCCGAAGTAGAAACAGTGGAACAGACGCCATTTGACTTGGCTAGAACATCTATTTGAACCTTTTGGGTATCTGATCGACACCTGTCTGATTTACTACATAAGTCACATAAGCGGTCCACTAATTGTGCTAACTGACGTCGTTAGACTTATTACGCATTACTGCTTAATCCAGGTGCGCCATAGCCCAGTTTCAACGCTAGCTTAGCTGGTAAGGCACTCGTCCGGTAAGTGGGATGGTTGTCGGTACGAGTCCCACGACAGCGTTTTCTTTTTATTAGCATTATACATACTTGGGTTCTCTAGCCAGAATTATCCAAATGAATAAAGGATAAATTGATCATGTGGTTGTACGGTAGCGAGGCATCAGTGTCAACATCAATGCTGCCGTCCCTGATGATGATCATTATTATCCAACTCCATGTGTCCTTTACGTCTATTCCGACTGGCTTTGCACTCCAAAACTAGGTGACCATTGCTTTTTGAGGCCCTTTTTTACGCCTTTGGAAACAACATCTTTTTTGTCACATCTCGCTCTGTTTCGGAAGCTGAGAAGATCAACTGGAACAAGTAACCTCCAGCTAAATGATATCGTGAAAGAAGCAGCCTCCATGGAACTTGGCATTTTTCTGCCTGAATGCCATCGTTTGTGTAATGCAGTCCTTTTAATTTCAGACTTCGCATATTCGTTGGGGTTGGTTTCTCACACTCTTGCCAAATTTCCTTCACTGTAGGGCGGAACACACAGTGATTCAAGTACTTGAGGTTGTAGCTTAGTAACATGACCCCAAAACAAGAATGGTGTCATTTTTTAGTTTAAGGAACATATGCATGATAAAATCTGACAGTGGGATACAATTCTATGATGATAACCTGTTATCTGTCGTATTGGGCGTATTTGTAAATAACAGTTCTACCGTCAGTCACTGGTTAGCGGTGTATTTCTCACCATACCTGTTACCCGTTGCTGTTTTTTTCAACGTGTTTTCACTTTCTTCAAGCCAAAAGCAGTTGATCCGTTCTTGGGTGAGGCGTGGGTTACTCTTAAACGGCTTCAAGACGAAAACCTACGGACTTTTCCCAAGACGTCCACAACTAGCCCGAGATACTGCGATATCATATGCCCGACATCACATTCAGTTTTTGGTGGCCCGCGGTCACCAACCAACGAGATACCAGAGGACCTTGATCCTCGTTACATGTGGGGAGACAGTTCTGAAGATGAAAACGAGGAACAAGATGATGACCTGACAGCGTTCACAGAAAGTGAAACCTCGAATGTCTATTCATATCTCAACTGTCGTCCACCGCAGACTATAAATAACTCTCCGGTCGATGGTCAGCTGTCCTCTCCCCCGCGTAGTCGAGTTAACGGGGACCTGGTAAAATCTCAGTCTGTTGAACTAACTAATGAAGCCGTGCCGTTTGAAGTTCCCAGTAAGTCATTGTTATGTGGTGTAAAAAGTAAAATGTTGCCAGTATATGTGCAAAAAATTTCGAACGGTCCGATAGGAACTGCCTCCTAGTTAATCTGGCTTTGTGTTCCGCGTACGCATCATTCTCGAGTCTTGAATTGTCATCAGATTCTAAACATCGATGCCTATTTAGCGGTAGCCGGGGTCCTTTTTCGTTTTCACTCGATGATTTTTGTGTCACCTCGTGCTTTCTGATCCTCTTCTACGACCCACAAATTATCTGCTGCTAACTTTTTCATGATGGATAAGGTGTATGAAGTAAATTCTGTTAACTGTCGTGCGCTATCGTCCCCCCTGTGCGCAGTCTCTTTCAAGGAAATACACTGCGATATCTCGAATATCTTACCAAGCGAAACGTGATGCAGTCTTTGTGCAGCACATTCATTTGAAGAATACCATAGTCGAGAGATTCATCTGGAATTTAATGAAGTCCCGTGAAAGCCAAATTGGTTTGTAAGTGAGTGTATTTCGCGAATTCCGTACAACTTGGGTTGGAAAATAAAGTTGGCGGAAGCTCGGGGACCGTGCCTGTCTAATGAGTGTCAAGAAGGGCGAAACCGGTGCTTAGCTTTCGAAGAGTTTTCAGGAACCTCGTGAGTAGTTTCCTCCAAGTAAATTTTGTTAGGTTCAGATTCTGTTCAGATTCCAAAAATGTCAAACGCTTGAGGCGTTTCTTACTCATTACAACTCATCGGCTTGCAGACAGATTGTTAGCTTAACCTCAATCACGTGTCCGCCGACCTCATTTGAGCAACACTGGCGATCTCAGGTGACTAGCTGATCGCTTGTAAATAGTAAGATCGTCTGCTATAACCATCTGTCGCGGAAGACCTGGCAACTCACCACAATGGATTCATCGGAGGAGGCAACACTGCAAACAAACCGGGATTCGGCTACTTTCCCCAGTCGCATTATTAATATACTAGTGCTCAGGGGAACGCGGCAAAAGAAGCAAGCATTCAAGGGTATTAGGCGCTATTCCACTGGTGGAAACGTCCGTAGCTCAGATTTCATAAGTAGCCTTTGGTTTCGTTTCCCTGGGTAATTTGTTTTCCGTGAAATTGCCGAGTTCAGGGAATAGATCAACGTTTGGACACGTTTCTGTAGTATAGCTTTATAGAGTGGTTATCTGAGGCTTATCTGATATTTGACAAGCCATTGACTGTTCTGAATCGAATACACATTGAAAGGTCGCTGTCAGTTTTCGAGAAACCCTGCTACCAACTAATAGTGTTGGTTCGATGGCGATGCGGCGGCCGGCCACCCATATGTACACTTGTTGAATTTAACTTGTACTGACCGTTTTTTTAAACGCATCCAGCTTCAAACTCAGGCTCTGACAACTGGCAGACTTACCATGATGAATAGGTACCTGTCTGTACAATAGTTGCAGGGCTGCTTGTTCAGTTTACGAGCCCATCGTCAAAACTTAAGAATGTAGATCGTTGCATTTTCGTAGTTATCCTTCAAGAGTTTGTGCACCAAACGATGGCTTCAACGCAGTTGGGGACACTTCCACTATTACCTGCTAGCTTCTCTTCTTATTTGTTACACCTGCAACAATGAAAACTTGTCTTCCGATGACATGTCCAAAATTTTCCGATTTACAAACTAGCTTATAGGGTTGGATCGGCCCTCTGTGATAAAAGAGGGATATATAGACTGTGAGTAGTTATCATACGAAGCATAAAATGAAGGCTATTTGCATCAACTCCACGGTAGAATGGGCCCACCAAAGTGATATTTTGTGGGTCACCTTCATATTTGCGTCCAGTTTGTTCATTATGTTGCGATCGGCTCTGAAACATAATGTGTTGTAACAAGCTGGTCTTCAAATGATTGTGAGCCAAGTTGCATGCTGACGTGTTTGTACGTTGAATTCACATCAGCCCTAGTTGGACTGAAGTGTATACCCCCTTAGTAGCCTCTCGCAGAGAGCGCGAATCGTTATTGCTCAACTGAAAACGTGATTCGGACATGCTTCCGCCAACACAATGTCATTGTTGTGCAATTCGATTTAAACTGCACGTGTCTGAGGAATGTGCTGCCTTTGAGAGAGCTTTCTGGTTCCTCATGATTGTCCCTTATTGAAGAACTTCGTCTTAGTCTATTGCTTTTCCTACCAGACTCCATCTTAAGTGGCTTTATATTGTTTTCGCTATCATTTTTCACAAAAGGTGATCCACCCCAACGGCCGACGAGCACTGCGGAAGAAAAGCTTTGGACTGACCCGGCGTTCCAAGGGCTTCTTAATGGCGTAGGCGTGGAAGTAGGCAGTTTTTTCCCTGTGCCCCTTCACTAACCACACAATGAGTGCTTTTGTTTACATGTCTTTGTCCGTTCTAAACGGGGCGTCGCCGATACGATACCATTGTCATCCAATTCTGTCAGAATTCAACTCACCCCAATCTGTTGCGTAAGGAACGCTGCTGTGATATTTTCCTTTAGCAACTGGGACCAAATTTGCAGCTACCGTACCTAACGTAGCCACTTTCTAGTTTCTCTGAGGCTGCCTTGACTCTTGGTTGTATTTTTTTCAGCCCCGCACCTGTGATACTCCTTTGCTGCGCAACTCCGTCTCTTGGCTGTGGCGTCTAATTTCAATGCTGTGATTTATTTTTCCACACCTCATTTGCACCCTTTTTATGTTTTGAATTCATAGTTCCTATTGGCTTGTCTAAGTTACCCCGTTGTTTCTGCTCACACACGAGGTTGATATTTTAATCTACTGTTTTTAGTTTGGTACTCTGTGCATCACTTTCACATTGGTCAGTTTGAATTGATTGCGTTGTTTAACTATTTGCATAATTTACATATTCCTTTGTCAGTAGGAGGGTGAACCGGGCTCCTCATTCATTTTTCTCGTCAACCTAGGAATAGCTTTTATGCTGATGTGCAGATTTGGCTACTGAATCTATTTACTATCACTCGATGAGGTAAGTGTACTGAGTCACAGCCTAGTACAATGAAGTTGTCTTCGTTTGTGACATTGAGCCGTACGTGTGAGCAACTAGCGTAGCGTTTGTTTGCGTAATTCAGAGGAAAGGGAACTGATGCCAGATGGCCGGCAAGTTTACTAAGTCGGATTGTGTTTGAAACCTAAACCACGAAACGTGATATATTTTGGTGGATTGACTACCTTCTGGAGACAAGACAGCTTGGTTGCATGTCGGAGTCTCTACATTCACTGATGGGGTCCCGCCTGATCTCCAGCCTGACAGCTACCATCCGTCGCTCTTTCTGCATGTTTTCTGCCACATTTTTCAAAGCTATGGACTTGTCCACCATTTCGGTTCCATCGTCTTCACCACCATCATTCTCGTCGTCGTTATTGACAGCAACACCAGATGGGAACACTGGTTCTTCACCGCCATATACTCACCTCAGTTTATTTGAATGAAGCCTTCTAATGGAAGTAAAGAAAAATCGGACAGAAAGGAGGATCTGGGGCTAGCCTAACACAAACATCCGTGATGTCTGCACCATCGTCATCATTATCATCATCAAAGATAGCAACATCAGTGTTGACACTGACGCTTAACTGCCGTACAACCAAAAGGTTCGTCTAAGTATGTTTAGCCCTAGAGTGAAAAAAAGAAAAAGAGTGGATAAGGGAGGAGACCTAGTGCCGGTCTATGTCAAGGATTCTGAGGTGCCTACTCCTCCAACCGCTCAATCAGACAATCTGGAAAGTTACTGACAGCACGAACGCCACTGACATCGATTAGCCGCCATTTCTTGCAACGTCTCCAGCTCAGCACAGGCGGGGTCACGGGGACCCCATCCTGGAAGCCATACAACACCAACAACATCCAAACTCTTCGTGATCCCTTTCACGCCCTTCTGCCAGGTCATGTGTTGTCCACCTCGCAGTTTGTGCCATTCTGAAGGAGGTACGGAGTACAACACTTGTCTCGGTAGACGGTGTTACGGCATGCGTAGCACATGACCGAGCCATCGGACTCGGTGGTGCTGGATGTTTTCCCCGACTGAAGTACCTGCAGCACAACCTAATACCCGCTTTCTAATCAACTCGTTACCAACGCGCTGACGCCATCCAAAACCATCCACGCTTCTGAGGCATCGATGGTAAAAAACTGAAGACGCCTCACATCATCCGTCCGCAGAGGCCATGTCTCACACCCGTACAACAACACAGCCCTTACTGTAGTCTGGTATACACGACCCTTAAGATCTAGTGAGATGGCTTTTTGACGCCAACTAGCAAACGTGGTTCGAACCTTTGAGATTCTTGCACCTACTTCATCAGACATTTCCGTCAGAGCTAATACAACTACCGATGTATGTAAAACTTCCCACAACCTCCAACGATTCTCCTTGAATTGCAAGGAATATGTTCGCAGACTATACGTTCTGAAGCATGACTTTGCACTTTGAAGGCGCAAGGTGCATGTCAAAAGATGGTATGATGGTGGTCAGTCTATTCAACAGGGCTTGTGCTTTACTTTGGTCTTCAACGATGAGGGCGATTTTGTCTACATGCTCCAGACCGACAAGGCTCTAACCAGCAACAATTTGAACACCGAGGTTTTAAAGACCTGGTGTTCGTCTCATTTTTTCATCAATGATGAAGTTGAACAAGAATGGAGAGAGTGGACATCTTTGTCGGACACCATTTTTTGTATGGATGCTTTTGGAGAGTTCACCATACACTATCACACGCCCACGAATATGTGAATATAGGGATCGGATTATATTCACAGACATACTCTGCTGAGAAAGTGTAGTTAACAGCACTGACCGATCGATAGAATCGAACGCACCCTTGGAGTCAAGAGATACCAAGAGTGTGGGTCGTCTATACACGTGGCGTTTCTCAGACACCTGACGGAGTGTGAATATGTGATCAACGCAGCCACTTCTGGCACTTAATCAGACAATCCGGATAGAGACTGGTGACATCGACACCTACAGCCTACATATCGTTCACTGCCTCTAGTTAAGCACAGGTAAAATCACGTGGACCTCATTCTGGAACGCGAACAGCGCCCAAACTTTTCGTTCATTCTTTCATTCCATTCTGCCTCGTCAAATTTCGTCCGCATCTAGGTTTCTGTCACTCTGTATTAGTCTGGACAAGCAGCGCTGATCTCGGTAGGCTTACCGATTCCTTTGAGGACGACCTTAACAGCCCCGGGTGATAATCTCTCACAAGCACGGTTTCCCGATCGGAACGTTTGTTTCCTTCGTGTCGGTGAGTGTTGGCACGATAGCGTCGTGGGTACGTCCCAACCGTCTGTTAATCATAACCTCTGCTGGAGAGCGACCGTCAAGGGACCATGGATTGGGTGTTGCTCTATAATTCAGCAGGAACGTGTCCAAGACTTCTGCCGTGGTCAGCACACGAACCGTTCAGCTTGACCGTTGGCAGTTGGCAGGAAGGCGCTGTAGTAGCTAATCAACCCGAAGAACGACTTGAGTTCAGCAACATTCGATGGTAGGACATTCTCACAATCGCGTCAATATGTGACGGGTCGGATCGACGGCCATTTTTGTCGATAATAAAATCAAGTTACTTCACAATACTCAAGAGGAACTAACAGTTTTCTCCTTTTAGCTGGAACCCATAGTCCTTTATCCGTTGAAGAACGGCATCCAACCGGGACAGCAGGTCTTCCTTGGTGTCCACCACTACGATAATGTCATCAGGTTATGCGGTAACTCCGACCACATCACACAGCGTATCCGTAATATGCCAAAGACTGCTGGTACAGTTTTCACTCCGAATGGTAATCGAATGTGCTGGAGTAGGCCACGATGCGTATTAATCGACAGAAGGCGTCTGGGTTCCTCTGTGGCTCCAGTTTGCAAGTGGGATTTTGAAAGCTTCAACTTTGCAAAATACGTGCCGGCGTTCATCTTGGCAAAAGTTTCATCAGGTAAATGCAATGGTTAATGACGATTGTCCAAGGCATCATTCAGACCTGTAGAGTAATCGGTACAGATACGCACGGCACCCTTTGGTTTTTGACAACAACTATTGGTGCAGCCCATGAGGAGTAAATCACCGGTTTCAGGACTCCGGCATCTTCAAGACGTCAGAGTTCGGCATCGACGCTTGTTAAAGCCACGTGTGACGGTGGCCTTTTGTGTCTGAAAATTGGATGGACATCCGGACGGAGATGTAGCACCGCTTTCGCTTTTGAGCAGCATTCAAGACTTTCGCTGATAACGTCGTCATATTTCTGTTGTAGTTGTAGAATCGCGGCATCGACTGGGTTACTGGCCCACACACTCAAGGTTTGAGTTAGTTTTGATATGCATAAGTTGTCGCCCGACAATGTTGAAAGATGCAAACAATCGATCCAGTCTATACCCAGGAGCTCGCAAGCAGCAAGGTAGAAAATACCGCGGTCACGGTGACCTGCTGTCTACATCTCACAATCAGATTCACCAAGCTATTAAAACTTTCCTGAAGCATTTCTAGTAGTGTTCGTTGTCGGTCCGAATTTCGGCGATCCAATCTTTGTCCAGGTGCGACGTTATGTCAATCGAATTGTGCTTCCGTTTGCTTTGACTGTAATATACTCGCGACGAGTAGCAACGTGGTTATCATAGGTGGCAAGTATTGCTTTAAACCGGGGTTCCGGCGGGCTCCGTCTTCTTCGTGACCTCCGGGTTTGGCTGCGTCTTCGACTGGGTTTTCGTGTTCGGCACTGGCTTCGATTGCACACTGAACACTTGTAAGGACACTCGCACAGAATGCCATTCGCCGTATTGCTAGCATACCGACAGGGGCTTTGCTCCGTCCAAATTTTCCGCCACGTGAAGTTACATCGAAGTCCTCCTGGCAATACTGAAATCAGGGTTGGATAATTGCCTCTCCAACATGGCCATGTCGTATTTGAGATTCATGAGTGAGTAGTGCGCTGCAGCGTTATCACTTTCTTAATGTGACTGAAGGCCGTGTATGAAAATAGGATACTTGAAATGCTCTTCCGTCATGGCAGATAACTTGGATTGTTCACATTTAAGATTGACTCTATCGACAAAAGAGAGAGAGTCTTCAGATTCCTTTTTCGTAAGCTTCATACACTGTTAGTGAATATCAAACAAAGATGAACGCTCACCGAAAATTGTTGAATTGAGCATGGTTACGTCAAAGCTGAGATCTCGCGTGTTCCTTGGCAGGATGGAGTTGGAAAACCTTGTGTGTTCCGTTCTCTTAGCAACAAGTGCACTTTCCAGGCATCGTCTCTGTGCTTCAGTTCGACTGTCAAAATGTTTTCGTACCGTCTGAACCACGAATCGAAGATAAGACCAACATCAGGATCATAATGGAAATCCGTGACGCTGTCCACAATCGAGTCGACGGAATTTGTATCTGGAGGGGAATTTGGTAATTGAGCTGTGAATTACTGCATCAAAGTTCCCACCTGTTGTATCGTGGGTGGCCGTCTATTCGTAACCCCTACACTGAGCCTGCCAGACTACGCGATAAGGAGAACACAGACAACTCGGAACACGGCTGTATTGTTAGGACAGAACATACAGAGCTTCTGCGTAAATATGTGGGATGACTAAATGGCCAATTATGGTCGTTCACTTGTTCGTTCTGTACAGCCAATGGCGGACGATTTCAGCCCCGCTCTACTAGTCGTATGTTGCTAAGCCGTGTTTGGTGCGTTCCGCCAACGCACCTGCTATCCGAAGCGTGTGGTACCGATGGGGATGCGTCATTCTCTGCACATGCGCTTTTTTCACGTCTGGGCGCGTACTGACACCACTAACACGCAATTGTGCCGCTTCAAATTGATTTGTTGCAGCAGAATTTCCTTCAACGCTTCAGAAGTTATTGCCATCGTTCCCTTGGTTCGGGCGTCACCAGTCTGTTAATTCTAACTGCTATCTCCCGCTCCAGAGCAATGGTGTCAAAAAACTCGCCAACGAGAACACACCAGCTTCATTGCTAACAAACGAATGTAACAGTTACAAAGGGCTCCGCGCCATTTCGAGTGGTATTTTTCATTGCTTATTGTTGAATAGATTGGTTGTTTAAGTGTCCTGAATGCTTGCCTGCATCCCGATTGAGATTTTAGAAGATTTTGAGTACCCAATAGGTTCCTAACATTCTGGGATTATTTTCAGAGATCTGACATTTCTCACAGTGCCACATGGCCCAATCACCTTAGCTTTCAATACTGGATGCATTCTTTGAGGGAAGTCCCCTCTGCCTCATCAAAAACCCGTCTCTTGACAACCTCATTGCGAATTCGCTGCCTCCAGCAGATTCCAGATATACATCTAAGACAACGGTGGTCAACTATCCGAAGATGTCTCATATTATCCGCCCGAAGTGGCCAGGTCTTTCAGCAATACAGCTCGTACCATAGTGCGCTGCACGTGTCATCCAGGTCCCATTGATGTACTCTTTTGATGTCACAAGTGGTGCAAATTGTGAAACGCATTTCTGACCCTTAAGGTTTGACTTTGTCTGTCTCTACCATCAGAGCTAATGCAACTTCCGAAATACGTATAGTGTTTCACAACCTCCAGTGTTACTCTTTGAATTCTCAAAGCCATGTCACGGAATCCACCTCACGTTGTCACGTGTTGACCGGCTAGCTCCTCGGGTGTTGTTTTCTCAAATGGATGGTTCGTTGATTGAGTGATTTTTTTCTTTCTCCTGATCTGCTTCCGCCTTGTTGATAGCGTGAGGAGATTTTGGGATCACCGGGAGTTTGTTCCTGTAATTAAGACAGCTACATGGGGAGAGGTGGATTAGCAGTGTATAGCTCTGTCATCCTTATTTGGAATCAGGTGCAGTGTGCATCTCACGGAATTCAAAGCGGTTTTGGGACCTTTCGACTAGAAGTTGAATACAACCGTTCGGCTAGGAGCGGTTGATCAGTAGTGTGATTAGCTTGCACTGAGATTGGATATAACACCACTTCCATCACAGAATCCAAATCACGTGTTGATGGGCTGGCTCCTCGAGTAACGTCTCTTCAGATGGAAGGTCCACTCATCGTGCGAATTATTTTCCCATCTGAGCTACTTTCCCTTTGCATTTTTGTGCGGGGATAATTCCTTTTTTGTAAATTGGGTTTCCGTTTCGCAATCTGAATGTTACTCCTTCCTAACAATTCTTGCCGGGTGCGCCATTTTACATATAATCTCTTGGCTTTATGTGCGTTATTGAGTGATCGTTTCTACTTGAATAGTTGAGATATGTGCATCTTTTGTCACCCCGAACTGTGCCCGGAGAAAGCGAAATACGCAAGCAAATATTTGGGATCGTCTAATTTCCCCTGTGTTTATGAATAACGACATGGCCATCAGCATATATTTGTCCGTCCACCGTTGCTGATTGTTCGAGTCGATTCAGTTCATAGTATTGTTCGTTGTGGATTTTCCATCATTTTTTCGGGGAACCTTTTAATTAAAATCTTCTTTGGGTTATCGGGGAACTTTCTGATCCATGGATTAAGTGGTCTCCAAGCTGGCCCGTGCGAAGCTTTAAGAGACTTATCCCCAGAAGGCATTAATGACAAACGGGCTCGATTAGCATCCTCGTTCTTATGACAGGTAACTCGGCATGTGATCTTTCTGATGGCTCACAAAATAGCACTGGATATCTGACGTGCAACTGTCGCGCCTCCACGTAGGATGTCGTAGCCTTTCGAATGAGGAGAATAATGTTCGCGAAGTGTTTGCTCACACGTTTGGTAGAATAAAATGGCTGTGGAACTAGAGGGAACTAGTGAAACTGAGAATGTCCAGAGACTCTCATATGCTACACGGAGACAGCAACGTCAGCGTTGATGGCGATACTCCACTGCCGTACAATCAAGAAGTTCGTTTAATCTAAACCCCTACAGTAGAAAATAGCGGGTGAGGGAAGGACCTACTAGCCTACCGCAAGCATTTTGGAGTGCCCACACCTCCATGCACTCAATCAGTCAATCCGGGTAGTAACTTACAGCACAGACGCCGCCAACACCGATTAGCCCCATTTCTTGGAACGTTTCCAATGAACTACACGTGGATGCCATTCTGAAAGGCGGACTCCACCAACATCTAAACTCTTTGTAGTCTCTCACTGAGCTCGAGATAGCTGAGTGGTTAAGGCTCAAACCTACTGGCTGGAAGTTACGTGGTTCGAACAATACCTCAGCATCTCTGCTGCTCCCGCCTAGGTTAGAGCAACCTGGCCATATCTCAGCTCTCATTCTTCCTTCTGGTTGCATGACAGCTACGCACTGACAGGGTATTACGACTGAAGGATTGTTTATTTGTTGTTACACAGTCTACTGGAGCATGCTTCGGGGTGCAAATTAATTCCAAGTTCTTTCTGTGGACCAGTCACCAAACACCTGCCTTATTCCACTTCGAGAACACAATCCACGCTGGGCTCATCTGTCCGTACTGAAACCCATGTGGCAAAAGTTTAATAAATCGATTGCTCCTAAAACTTCTTGCTTGATTATCTCCTTCCAAATGTCTAGGCCCCTCTGTTCTGCATCATTCTTTACACCTGACGGTTCCACATCACAGTGAATTCCTTTGCTGAAATTTCATCCCCGGTTTTTTCGGCTTGCTTTGGCACAAAGAATATAAATGTTTTGCCTAATCGATTAGCTGGCTTCTTTTCGGTGACAACTTCGCGGATGCGGAGCATGCTTTGTTTCTCTTATATTCCAAATCCCCCGCGACATGAGAAGGCTCTAAACTCGCCCCAAGCCTTCTCAACGATTCAGTATCATTCGCCTTTCGGAGGATGAGCGATATAAGAATTTTCGTTGTATCCACTATCGGGAGATATCTAGTCCCGATTGTCTGTCGTGTTGTTGAAAGCAAGAACGTCATCGGTGGACCGCACTTTATATGGAGAAAGTCCCAGACGATTTTCAGCCAACCCTTATCTCCGCGAATAAGCGTGCGGTGCTGGTAAAATAATGCCTTACTTATCTGGCACTTCGCTGGAGCGAGCAAGCTCTCAAGGCATCACGGACAGCTGTGTCGGAAGCATTTTTCTGAGGTGGAGTTCGTAAAACCGTCTATCCCCGATCAATAAACCGGATCTGCAGCGTTTGTTGCACTCTCAAATTGGGAATTGTATGGTCAGGGCCGATCTTCTTGAGTTTTGCTTTCTGTTGTTGCATCTCTCAGGCAGTGGGTGATTCGGCTGTCGTTGTGGGATCCTGTCCGGAGCTTACTCTAACTCACTGCGTATTTTTGGACGTACCTGGCCTCAAAACGTAGTGACGCAATAGTGACATACAATAATGCCAACTACAGATACGTTTGAAGCTGCAAAAGGCACATTTGAAAGCCAAATTTGCTAAATTGCTTCCTCGGTATCTAGTATGGCCGAAGTTGCATCGCGTACCCAAGAGCGTCGTAACGGAATGCTAAATTTGATTTTCCGGAATTTTGGTGTTTACTAGGGGTGGTTGATACTGATTCTTTACCCATCACTATCGGGCTTTTTGCCCAGGTTTTAGCTGTATTCTAGTCATCTCACTATGTGACCTACAAGGTAGCAACAAAATTGGCTACCTTCATCTAATGACCAGTTTGATGGGACACTGAGTGCTACGTTGGGTTGTCGAATTACACAAGCCGTCGCACGTCTATGAGACGCAGTTTGTCCTCGTTGAGCAAAATCGAGTATTTTAACGTTTTGTTAACACCTTGCAATTCATCTTGATTACTAAGCATTCTTCTTACGCCAAATAGATTATAGTGAAATCTTCGAGGGTAAGACCTCTTCAAAGAGGAACTCGCCGAGAAACCTCACATCAAAATAACGTTTTCTATTCACAAGTAGCTGAAGGATGCTGTAGTGTAGGGTGTGCAATTTGCTGGTTGGCTAGATACTCGATTTGCTTTGTTTCTTTACATTGTTATTGATATCAATATTCCTCTCCTGCCACATTCATCACTGGAAATAGGTTTTGTTTCTGAAAAGTACTAATCAGACCTTAGAAGTAACAAAGGAGTCCAACACAAGGATGAGAATATTACCTCAAATTAATTTCTACTCTCACTTACATTTCGGCAGTCCAATTAGTGTATTCTTAATGGTGAAGAAACACGTGCGCGTAGCTTAATCCAGACGGCTTTTCGTATAATCTTATCACTACATTTTATTGTAACTGAGACATTCGAGTGGTGTTTGGATAACCATTGTTTTCACCTCGCTCTCCAAGGATAGGTGATAGAAATCGATCCATATAAGGATCATCCGGCGGTACCTGAGAGCAGCGATCACTTGTACTTAGATAAAGCGGATGGTCGTCGTCTATTCTGAGGTACATTACCCTAGGTCGTTACTATCGTGTTGTGGAATATCTCGAGGGATTGGTTTCTCTCGGGAGGTTCCCCGTCGTCGGTCAATCAGTCACGTCCTTTTTGTCATCATTTTCCAATGTCTTTGACTTTCCGATATAGCAGAAAGTAGTTCAGTCGCGGAAAATCTCCAGCGATGGCTCGAGCATGTTCTACGCATACCGGAACATCGTCTGCTGAGATGAGTTTTGTTCTCCGTGACTCTAGCTACGAGACGGACAACCTGTGACTTAGCAGAAAGGTGTGAAAGAGACTACAACTAGATGTTGTTGAGGTCCACCTTTCAGGATGGGATTCCCATGACCTCTCCGCACCCGTCCTCTTGATTGGACATGTTGCAAGGAATAGCGGCAAATTGATGTCGGTCGCTTCCGTGCTGTCGATTTTTCCTAGATTATCTGATTGAGCGCTTGAAGATAAATGCACCTCAGAATGCTTGCGGTAGGTTAGCACCAGGTCCGTCTTCCATCCACTGTTCTTTTCACTTTAATGCTTTAGATATAATTAGATAAACTATGTGGTTGTACGACAGTGGAGCATCAGTGTCAACACTTACGTCACTGTCTCTGATGAGGATGACTGCATGTTAAGCAGTGCCCATATGTATATGATCTCCTTCAGTCCGTCTACAGTGTCCAACATCCAGAACAACATTGAATTTCACAGGACTCACGACAAAGGACAGTAAACTAGACATTCATCATTAAACGGTTGAACTGAACGATATTCTCCCTACAATAAAAGAATTATACTTCCACGGAAATAGCATTTTCGCATTTTGGGAGGTTAAATTAGTATGAATAAGGGAGGGGGTTAAAAGCTGATCACATGAGAGTAACTTGTTCTCTATTTTGACCCCGTTTTACCAATTATACTGACTACTCGTAAAGTATTGCATGCTCTGATAAACTCCTATGAGATGCCTAGTTGGCCTCCATATATTCTGCACTAAATGAGACTCACTGCCCGCTCCGAAAAACTCAGCAGCTTTGATTGGATGCAGGACCCCCCCTTCCGGTTGTGCTAACTGGTTGGAAGACGTGATGCTTCCGTCTAAACACCAGAATTTGTCAGATAAGCTCCATTTCGCTCGTTCCCGGTCATCTTTTCGGCTGTCAAGCCCATTCCAATGACGATCCCATCGTGAATTATGCGACGCTTTGTAACTAAATATGGATCATTGGTGCTTATCCATTTCCCTATTATTGCCAATTCATACTAGAGAATAACCTGGCCCCATGAGTATCACGTACTGCAGGCACTCATGTTCGACTGTCTGCGACATGGCTTGCACACTGACGATCCAATCTTATTTTCGACGTCGGACACCGTTGGAGGAGTGAAGGTCAAGATGGTTGACGTCCGGCTTGACTGCAAACAACCATGCTTCAGCGGCCTCTCTACCCGAAGCCTGCGTCAATCATGACATCGTCTTCGTTTTGGAGCCTTCACAATCTCATCAGCTGTTTAGCGAAGTGAATGTTCGAACAATTTTATTCGCTTTGTTGATTGTGGACGCCCAGTTACGATGTAGCATGGTACCATGGCAGTGCTCTTGGACTGCTCCATTTTGGATCTGATCAACTCTGCGTTTTGGGCAGATCCTCAGTCGCCATTTATCGAATACCGTGGCTTATTCCATCGTAATAAGATTGCCTAGACCTTTTGTAAGACTGGTTAATAAGTGCCGAACTCCTCAAATTCCATAGAAACATTCTTCCGCCTAACCTCTGGATCCACAGAATAACCGTCCCTTCCTCGTGACTCATTTCACTTTCAGGGATCGAAATGGAAGCTATACTGCCGCTTAAATGTGTTTATCGCTTAGTGTCATTATCGTCGTCTTTGATGAAAGTAGCAACCGTACTTGACTGCCGTACAACTATACTCACTGTGCTCGTCCACAATATGAGTGTGGAGTGCAGCAACCCCTATATTCCTTATATTCCAGTAATATGTAGTGTCCGTAAATTACTCTCGAGGTAACGGCCTTTGACCCAAGTGGGTTCATTTTAAGACCCCATGGATCCCTTCAGTATTTTGGTTGTTGACAAACAGTATTTGATTCAGTTGACAACCTATCAACCAGGTCGTCACCTGAAAACTGACGTTTACTGGATTATTCATTAACTGAATTACGCGTAGGTGTACAGAGTTGATTCGTCTTTCCGTACTAGAAAGTTGTCGGGAACAAGAAGTGAAAACATTTGCTTAGTTTAAAAAGCAGTACACATTTACTGCATGTGCATCAGGAGTGTTTGGGCTGATTTTTTGGGTACTGAAAGCGGTACTTATGTTAAATGAGCAGAAGTCGTTCCAGTGTGTACTCATTTCAAGTAAACGCACCCAGCACCCTACATATTTCATGCTCAGAGTATGTAATAGGCCCAGGTAACACAGGTTACCAACACAGACTGAACAGTTTTGAGTAGCTTATGTTAATCGCTTTCAAATCCTGCTTACTTTCATTAGCATTGTTCGGTTTCAGTTCCTACGTTTGTTCGAAGCGCTTGGTGTAATCTCAAGCAACGCTAGTTCGCTAATCTGAAGGCTCCCTTGCTTTTACCGTTTCCAACATTTTTCACAAAACTTGAATCAATGTTTGGCGTCTAGAAGCTGTTCGTTCCTCGTGCGCGACCGCCTGTTTGTATCCATTCGTCATTGAGCCTATCAATCATCCAAGAGGTATTGATGAATCGATGACAATTTGCGTTTTTGACGTGATTTTTCACGGTGACGCCGCTGCTACGTGTTAATGCAGAAAACCCAGAGGAAGGGCTTTAAATTTCACAATGAGCATATGCAATTTTACTCGAACTCAAACTATTCAACGGAATTGAGAGTCTTCCTGCTGGAAGATATAGCATCTCTTTTCCCCAATGCTTTTTCCGGCTGTTGACTTTGCCAGTATACAACGTGGATCCAGTCGCCCTACTCTCGTCTCATTTTCTGATACATGGACAAGAAAGTCAGGTGCCGTTCGATATTTTTAAACGCAACACATCCCAGTACTTGCCCAAGTTTTTTTAATGCAGCGTGGTCTGTGTGATGTCCCACTGCTTCTTTGTCAATACATTTCCCGAGTATGTTCTAGATCGGACAGTTATTATAAATGATGCGCATGAGCATCATGTAAGTGGCTACAAGCTTGCCAAAGCAAGTGATTACTTTAAACGCCAGTTGGTTGAACTTCGTCAAGGCGAACTAGAAAAATCTCAACGCAAGGAAGATACGGATGATTCTCGACGTCAGAATCGCCGTGCAAGGGCAAGGAGCTTATGTGACTTAGAGCTACAACCACTAGTCATAAAATACCCAGATTTGTACGGACTAGAGTGTGTTCTATCATTTGTTCATTGTTGTGACAAGACACGTGCAAATACATTAAGCAATCGACTAACCACCATCACCGCTGGATCTATGCTGAAAGCTGGTATACATTTTCAAGTCCCTACCTTTGTTACCTATTGTCTTGACTTAATCCAATCAGCACTGTGTAGCACAAATTGTTGGCGCTACTGGAAGTTGGCCGAAGAATTGGCCTCGCAGCTACCGGAGTTTCAAATGCTTACCACACGATACGTCTTGGCCAATTTCTTGGAAGCGGGAGAAGCTGAGGAATTTCTTGATCTAGCTATGGAAGAATTGAAAAAACTCTTAAAAGAAGATACCTTAAACTGTCCGAATGAAAGGCGCTTGTTTTCACTGATTGAGCGCTGGGTCCAACATAAAGTAGAAAAGCGCAAATCAAACATTCCAGAATTGCTCGAATGCCTACGACTGGGAAGGCTGACGCACGAGGACCTTGATCTCCTTTCTGCAAGTCCATTGGTTCAAATGGCATGGGTTGCTTGTAGCCCAATAATATTGATGTCTCGCTTTTCTGTAGAAGAGCTAGCAGCAAACCCGACCGGCTCTATCACCCAACGATCCGGAGATGAAACAGAACTTCATGCATATCTTAGGAAGCCGAGGCTGCCACACTCGGCCATTTTTGTGGTTGGAGGTTGGGAAGGAAACCAAGATGACCCCAACTTTGGTCCATCGAAAGCCATTCAAGTTTACAATTCGCGAGCCGATACCTGGCGACGCGTAGTAACTGATGGTATTGCGCTTGATGAAGGACATGCCTATTCTGGTTGTGTGCTTTATAAAACTCGGATCTACGTTGTAGGAGGATATGTATCTAGTGGACCAACACAAACTTTAAAGGTGTTTGAACTGACGACACTGACTTGGAGGTTTCTGTCACCTATGCATGAGAAGCGCAACTACGTCTGCACGTGTTTGCTGGACAACGTAATTTATGCCATAGGAGGACACAATGGTAGGCACAGACTGAGTTCAGTTGAGCGGTACGACGTCGACCAGAATCACTGGGCCTTCGTTTCCCCCATGCGTCAAGTACGCAGTGATGCTGGAGCCGATTCACTACAGGGTCGGATTTACGTGGTTGGTGGTTTCGATGGCCACCATTTTTACGACTCCGTTGAGGTCTACGACCCGCGTACAGATCAATGGTCTTTGGTTGCACCAATGCACAATATTCGAAGTGGTGTTAGTGTAATAGTGCACGATCGGTATTTATTTGCGATCGGTGGAAACGATGGGTTGCAACGACTCCGGACGGTTGAGCGCTATGACCCAGAAACAAACCAGTGGCAAACGATGCCGTCAATGATTCGACAGCGAAGCAATTTCTGCATCGCAATTCTTGAAGGTATGATCTACGTGATGGGTGGATGGAGTGATGAGACCAATTCGACGATAGCTCTTGTGGAACGGTGGGCACCGAGTCTACATAACCAATGGGAACCTGTGCGAGAGTTGTTCCTTCCAGCAAGTGCAAACTGCTGTTGTACCGTTTCAGGATTAGATCTCGTATCAGAATTTCTCTACACCTAGTCAGGTCGAGCGACAACACTACGGTCATTCGTTTTTTACGCTTACTACGAGTTCGTTGAACAGAGAACAGAGTTTATACCCCCACGAGGTTTGTCTGAAATCTTGGTTACCAGCACGCTGTTTTTTTCCGGTCGCTTCAGCGAGTCCAAGTTCTTACCTTTCAACCTTGTGAGCTTCCTTCGCAAGTCGGATATCTGGACATTGAAATACCACAAAAACGCAATCATGATTAATCTGGAATGAAGCGATTTTTCTTACTTTTGGAATCAAATTTTATTTACAAAAACAACACTTGGCTGCGGTCTCCGATCCGTCGGCTTTCCTCCATGCGTTTACCTCGTGGGATCACAGACTACCAACAAGTCTGCTAAGTTTTGCCAGCGTAACATATTTTCGTTTGTTTCACCGTAGTAAACTTTATCCCTCTGCCACAGCTGCTTTCGGTTTCTTAGTTTTTGCCTCGAGTTATTCTTCTCTATTTATCTCCTTTACTTCTTCCTACCCCACAAATGCTTATGATCAGCTTGTGAGCCGCTCTCCAACTCTACGAGACACATCATCAGAATGCACGTCGCGTCAATTTCTGAACTGATGTGGGGATCCGCGTTTCTCTCACCCTCACTAGAGTCTGGGTGAGCAATGCTATGTTTCCATGTGTACCGTTGCTTTCTTATCTACTTCAGTCTGTTAGCCATGTAAAACCGAAAATGGCCTCTGCTTGTTTTTTTTCATACAGCTAATTTGTTGTAGCTGCGTCAACCGTTCCTCTCAGGGAATCACTTGGATCCACGCATTTGGTTAGTATAGCTTATAACCTCGACCAATTCATTTCTATATAAATAAATTTTCCTTTTTTTCTTTCGACTATAGTGGTTTCATGTACTTTTGGATCACGTTCGGAGTACATATCAGGACATATGTATGGTCTAAGAATGATCCCTAATTGTTCATCATCACTTATGCTCAGTTCCACTTGAGATTCACTTTACTTATGAAACGCAGGTAGAAAGACTCACAGTTCCGAGGTTCATGAAGCGTGAAGTTTTCTAGACACTATGGATGTAAATTGCTGGTGGAACTAGACAGTTTAAGGGGAACTTCAATAATCCGTATAACAGAACCCTAAAGTGTGTATTTGGAAAAGCGAGGTGAACAGAAAAGTCTGTCATATTTCAATTTCAAACAAAATATTTAATCTCAGGAAAAAAACTGTACGGCATTGCTCGACCTTGATCCATCAATGTCATTTGCAGGTCAAGTATTCTGGTTAATTTATACTGGTGGGGAACATCAGGTTTCAGTTCATCTACCCGGTTTCTTCACCAACACTTTTCCTTGGACGTACTGGAAGGTAAAAAACAACAACCCAGAATAAGATAAACTCGTTACCGTTACCCGATCACAATAAACTAAATAAAACTGTATCCTGAGGCGCAAACACAGGAGCATGTTCACTGTTAACCAACAACTCAGGATAATCGTGAAAACTCAGATGAAAAAAGTGACAAGAAGCACCTCATTAAGATATTTCCCCTCGCATTTGAAGAATAGTGGAAACGAGATAAGATTCATGGATTTATTCTACCATCATCATTACTGGCAGCAACACCAGAGGAGAACACTGGTGCTTCACCGCCATAAAATCTCCTAATGGAAGAAGGGAAAATGGGGCAGAAAGAAGGACCTGGGCCTAGCTAGCCTAACATAAACATCCGAGGTGCCTGTAGGCACATCGGTGTAGACATCGGTGGTCAACTATCCGAAGATGTCTCATATTATCCGCCCGAAGTGGCCAGGTCTTTCAGCAATACAGCTCGTACCATAGTGCGCTGCACGTGTCATCCAGGTCCCATTGATGTACTCTTTTGATGTCACAAGTGGTGCAAATTGTGAAACGCATTTCTGACCCTTAAGGTTTGACTTTGTCTGTCTCTACCATCAGAGCTAATGCAACTTCCGAAATACGTATAGTGTTCCACAACCTCCAGTGTTACTCTTTGACTTCTCAAAGTCATATCTGAGGGCCATAGGTCCCACAACATTACTGCACTTTGTGAGCGCGAAGTTCATGCCAACGTTGGTTAGTTTTCAAGTACTGCTTGCGCTTCCTGCTCTACTTTAAAAACTGAGAGCAATTAAGCCTGCATATTCTAGGTCGTCAGAGTACGCGTTCGGAGAAATCTGAACACCAGTGTTCTGCAGACCTTCCAGTCATCGCCGCACCACCTTATCAGTGACGAACTAAAGCAGATACATGAAGAGAGTGGACACCTTTGTCGGGCACAACTGCTTATAGAAAAGCTTTCAGAGAGCTCCCCATACACTCACATGCCTACAAGTGTGTGAATACAAATAGCGCATGATATTCAAGAATTGCTGTGGCCTATCCTGTCGAGCAAACGTGTTGAAATGAACGAACCAATCGATAGAATCGAACGCACTCTTGAAATCAAGGAACACCAGGATTGTAGGGCACCTATACGCGGGGCGTTTTTCTAACAATTTACGAAGTGGTCCGCGCAGCCCCGTCCAGATCGTAGTCCTACTTGCTGCTCTCGGGTCACGTCTTTACTTGTCCTCGTAAGACGATGCAAATAGTCCGTTTACAACAGGAGGTCATGCAGAACTTTCCTTTATCGCCGCAATCACTGGAAGCACCCTTTCCGGACACCGTTACCGACTCATCCCAGTTCGTTGGGACAGTCTTTACTCCCAGATAGAGACCAATAAGTCAAGTAAGCACCGACTGAGTATTACACCTGCATCTTTGAGCAGAGCGGATGAGAGTTCGCCAGAAGTAGCAGCTCGGTGACGCTTGAGGGACAAAAGACATTTCCTTATTTCCGAAGTCGTCGGGGGCTGCGTTTCGGATCGGGAATCTGGTTGAGCAACTGCAGCTGGCTAGTTGGATTGTTCTTGAAAATGTTCAACCCAACGATTTAGGCGCCCTTCTTTCCTGTAGATGGGCGGACCATTATTCTCAGTGGTTGTTCCACTCACCGGAGGCTTCTTTGGGCCAGTTGCCTGTATTAGTTTGAATACTTTACGTACATCCACAAAGTTTCATGCCTCCTCCCTCTCTTCAGCTCTCTGAATCCTCCAAGCTTCTCGATCCTCTCAGATACTTTTTTCACATTAAATCTGACAGTTCTGCCAGAGGTATTGTTCTCTTGACCAGAAGGAGGACGTGTCTCCGAGCTTGAGATCCAATGCCTGAATCTAATTGATTGCACCACTCCACAAACAGAGCGCCCAGAAGCTTTCAGGGTTTCGGACAGTACCTTGCAGTACGAGTCAACATCGGAGGACTTGTTGTCTGATAAGGACTTTAGTAGGTGGTTTTAATAAACTTGTTTCACATCAGAGTCGGAAATCTTCTCTTTAACCAAACGAGGTGTGTTCATCTTTCGCCCCTAAAATGTGTAGGAGAAGCAGGAACAAGAAAGCTCGTGACCTGAATCTTCATGTTTGTTTTAAAACCTGGGACAATCGTTAATCGGCCCACGTCACTTGAAGCTAATGTAGATGTGGTCTGTTTTTGTTTGAAGTTGTCTCACTTGCGTGGGCATCATATGCCAGTCGGCTTCGGCTGTTTCGGAAGTTTTGCTACACTGAAGCGGTGTGTTCAGCACATAGCTGCAGCAGGCATTACCTGTTTTCCGTGCGGTTCCATTCCAGTCCAAGACGATAACCTGTTTGAGGTTCAGCAGTGCTAAGTGCGTTCATACCTTCGGCAACCACAACATCCGAGCTCTTATCTCGGCGCAACTGGCTGCTTTATACGTTGTAAAGAGCTATATTCTTTTGAGGTGTAAGCAGACAGCGATTACCGGTACGTTTATGGGATACTTTCACAGACGTTGCCAAATGAACCGTACAGATGCGACTATCAACGGGGAGCCATTCAACTAGAGACCATTTAGCTCAGTGGTTTGGACCAATATCAACTCGAGCAGAACCTGAAGCAGCGACTTCCGGATTACCAGAAGCGCGTAACTCGAACTGTGCGTGAACTGACCGGGGAATAAACTCAAAAACCATACTTAGGTGTTCAATCCTCGCTTCAGACAGGTTGCTCACATCAAAAGAAAGTGAATCCAGCGTACGTGCAAGAACAGTCTATTGTTTAGCTTGTTTCAGAATGTAAACGTTAAAGGCTGCCAGATGAACTGAGCGTCATGGTTTTGAGAGTGATTTGGAAGTGTCTGTGACTGTGGCGTCCGAGTTAACCGTAGATATTACAGCTAATGATAATGGACGGCTAAAGGACCTGTCAGTCCTTAAAAAATGAGTTTACGGAGATGACGCTAGGGACGGGTCGAGGAGGGGCAGAAGACAGAGTATGTGAAAGAGAAAGAAGGGAGCGCCATTATAGCCTGTTTCCAACTACTTGCCTTGCTGTATGCAGGTAGTAAGGTGATCCGGTCAATGGCACCGAGCGATGGCCGATGTGGCATGAGGATTTTTTGCAGTTGTTCAGTTCGTGGTTGGAATACTGGTAGAACGCCCCGATATACAGTTAGTTTCTTTTTATTTTTGTGCGGGATAATTTCCTTTTTGTGAATTGAATTTCCATTTCGCAATCTGAATGTTCCTCCTTTCTGATAGTTCTTGCCTGATGCGCCTTTTCACATATGACGTCTTGGCTTTATGTGCGATACTGAGTGATCGTTTTCGCTTGATGCTGTCCATGTGCTAACTAATGCTACTGCTTCTCCTTTGGTTCTCCATTCACCAGTGTGGAGTCCACGGTTTCATACCTGACTTTCTTTTGTGGGACGCCTACTTTGATGGTCCCCAGTAGGAATGGACAACCCTAGAATGCTTTTCGGCAGTTCAGTTTTTTGTTATTCTCACCGGCTGTCCGGCATTAAATTCAAACACAAGTACTTCTGGATAATCCGTATCCTGCCAGCCAACATGCGTCCTCTTTTATATTTCCCTCTCACAGCTTATTAACGAAATTATATGTGAAATCTATGTACGTGCACCGAGTTTTTGGGAATCTGAATACTCCTGAATGGTCGGTTACTTTCTTCTTTACCTTTCAAAATCCATCGAATGATCTTATTTCTGCATTGCAGTGGTATCCTCTCCCCGAGAACTTTGTATCTTCGACTAAACAATGTTCATTGCCTACAGGTATATACATGACCTTCCATTAGAGGCAAATCTTCAAGGGGTCCAAAGCCTATACTTTTTTCCAAATTTCAATATAATTTCCTATTTCTTGTGAGGTCAATCCAACACCTCTAGATAGTTCACAGTCCTATTTTCTAGGATAGAGGAAAGGCCACGGACCTTTTGGTTTGTATGAGCGCACATGTTCAAAGGATTAGAGAGGAAAACTTTTTCCAAGTGTCGTCTTCCAACTGCGAACAGAACATGTTTAGGACACTTGCCAAGACACCGACGGCTTCTAAGCTTCTCACAACCCGATCACTATATCTGGACGAGTCCGAATTCCAATACGGAATCCTAATCTTACACTACAACCTTGAACTCCTCGATCTCAGTTCTATCCTTTGGCTTCGTTTTGGAAAGTTACTATTCATTCTATAGGTTCTTCGTTCAGAATATTTATTCCCCACTTGTATGTTAATGAACAAAGAATCACTGTCGGTGGTTTGCTCCGATTCTTAACTGCTACGTAACATTGTTGAATTAATGTCCTAGTGAAGAGTGGAAAGGAAGGGGAAGGTTCAATACTAAGTGGATCTTTGAGGAAAGGGCCGAGAACAAGGTGAATTCAACCCGTACCAAAAGTCTCAGAAGCACCAAATAACAGTTTCAGCCTTTTTTGGATCATCGGCAGCGCGTCTCTCATAAACATAAGGGGAGATGCCTAACTTTTACCGAAAACAAGAACAAAAAAAGAACAGGAAAAAAACAAGAACGAGCCGAAACCAAGAAAGGATCACTGTTTTGAATCTCCAGAGTTGTTTAGGCCACTGAATGCCATTAGGAGCGAAAACGAAAGTTCATATTACACTATTTACACAGCGAGACGAACTCAGTCGAAGACTATTAATTTTTTTGAAAAAATATTTTCTAAAAGCTCTCGATGTTTTGACCAACCATCTGGTATGGTGATACTGGATTCTGTATTATCCCGAGTCTACCTCAGGGAAGGCCAAAATGCTCCTTTCCTAGTGTTTGCCTCTCTTTAGAGGAATTATTATAGCCCTGAAGGAACTGGTAATTTAATAACCGAAGAGTCCACCCTTCTGCGACCACAAAGCGCATGATACCGAAGATCCAAACGCATCTGGTTTCAAAGACGATAAGTTCTAAACTGTTCTCATATAACTAAATTAGAACGTTCAGGTGGCTTGATTTGTCAGCAGTAGTCGGTTGTCTGCCTTCAAGCTTCCGCTAATAGCTGGGCTGCGCTTTTGTACTAGCTCCACCACAAGTAATATACTTTGCTTTCATCATCATCATCATCATCATCACCATCATCAGCATCATCATCATCATCATCATCATCATCAAGGACAACAACATCAGTGTTGATGCTGCTGCTTCTCTGCCGTGCAATATAAAGTTCGTCTAATGATATATATATATATATATTAAACGCCTTAGAGTGAAAAGAAGAGAAAAAGAGTGGTTGATGAGGGGCCCTAATGCTGGCCTATGTCAAGCATTCTGGGGTGCCTACACCTCCAACCGCTCAATCAGACAATCTGGAAAGTTACTGACAGCACGAACGCCACTGACATCGATTAGCCGCCATTTCTTGCAACGTCTCCAGCCAAGCACAGGCGGGGTCACGGGGACCCCATCCTGGAAGCCATACAACACCAACAACATCCAAACTCTTCGTGATCCCTTTCACGCCCTTCTGCCAGGTCATGTGTTGTCCACCTCGCAGTTTGTGCCATTCTGAAGGAGGTACGGAGTACAACACTTGTCTCGGTAGACGGTGTTACGGCATGCGTAGCACATGACCGAGCCATCGGACTCGGTGGTGCTGGATGTTTTCCCCGACTGAAGTACCTGCAGCACAACCTAATACCCGCTTTCTAATCAACTCGTTACCAACGCGCTGACGCCATCCAAAACCATCCACGCTTCTGAGGCATCGATGGTAAAAAACTGAAGACGCCTCACATCATCCGTCCGCAGAGGCCATGTCTCACACCCGTACAACAACACAGCCCTTACTGTAGTCTGGTATACACGACCCTTAAGATCTAGTGAGATGGCTTTTTGACGCCAACTAGCAAACGTGGTTCGAACCTTTGAGATTCTTGCACCTACTTCATCAGACATTTCCGTCAGAGCTAATACAACTACCGATGTATGTAAAACTTCCCACAACCTCCAACGATTCTCCTTGAATTGCAAGGAATATGTTCGCAGACTATACGTTCTGAAGCATGACTTTGCACTTTGAAGGCGCAAGGTGCATGTCAAAAGATGGTATGATGGTGGTCAGTCTATTCAACAGGGCTTGTGCTTTACTTTGGTCTTCAACGATGAGGGCGATTTTGTCTACATGCTCCAGACCGACAAGGCTCTAACCAGCAACAATTTGAACACCGAGGTTTTAAAGACCTGGTGTTCGTCTCATTTTTTCATCAATGATGAAGTTGAACAAGAATGGAGAGAGTGGACATCTTTGTCGGACACCATTTTTTGTATGGATGCTTTTGGAGAGTTCACCATACACTATCACACGCCCACGAATATGTGAATATAGGGATCGGATTATATTCACAGACATACTCTGCTGAGAAAGTGTAGTTAACAGCACTGACCGATCGATAGAATCGAACGCACCCTTGGAGTCAAGAGATACCAAGAGTGTGGGTCGTCTATACACGTGGCGTTTCTCAGACACCTGACGGAGTGTGAATATGTGGTCAACGCAGCCTCTACCCGGTCGAAATTCCGCTTGATTCTCACGAATCAATGGTTCGCCATCATAAGACGACGAAGAATCAGTGACGACAGAAGCCTTGTCACAACAGGAGTCAAATTAACACCTCTGTGGTTAATATATTCACTGCGAGTACCGTTTTTTGAAAAAGGGCATTACTATCAATTCACCCTAGTTTTCTGGGACGGTCTCCTTCTCCTAGATAGACCCAAATAGGCTGGACAGGCACTGGCTAAGGAGCCCGCCGCCATCCTTGAAAAGAGCAGGTGGATGGTGTTCAGGAACAGCGGCACGATGACGCCTGTGTAGAGGTATACTTTCGGACACTTCTGAGACCGGAGGTGGCTCCATATTTAAGGTCTACCTCTGTGTTGAAGGTCTGGATTCTGAATTGGAGGCAGCAGGTGACCAGCAGAACTGCTGTTCGAAGTTCTGCGCCCAGCAGCCCAAAAGTTCTGCTTTGCTGCATATCAGGGAGCCATTTGGGCCCCTGATTATTTCGCCGACAAGAGGTTTCGAACCAGTCGAAGGAATCAAGTGGAACAGCTGGCGGACGTTTCCAGTCTTCTTTGCATCATCCATTTCTTCGGCCTTTAG